>JASVEL010001182.1:0-266527 GCA_032618575.1 Nicotiana noctiflora
CCCCGTTACCCCCGCTATATGCTTGTTGATGTTGTAATATGCATGTTGGGTGAGTTTGATTGAAATTGAGACAGAAAGTCTCTTAGAAGAAGGAATAGTTGGGAAAAGTCAACTGGACGTTGACTATTTAGTTAGAGGGCTCGGAATCGGATTCCGATGATTCGGTTAGTTCCGGGAGGTGATTTGTGACTTAGGGGAACAATCGGAATTGAATTTGGAGGTCCGGTGTAGAAATAGACTTGAATTGGCTAAGGTTAAATTTTGGCGAAATCCGGACGGTAGGTGAGATTTTGATCCGGGAGTCGGAATGGAATTCCGATAGTTGCAGTAGCTCCGTTAGGTGATTTTGGATGTGCTTGCAAAATTTCAGGTCATTCGGAGGTCGTTTGGTCGGGTTTTTGATCGAATAAGAATTTTGAAAGTTATAGTTAAACTTAAGCTTGAATTTGCTGAAAACGGACGATTTTGATGTTAACTATAGTGATTTAATGATTCGAGCAAGTTGGAATGAGGTAATAGATCATGTCTGTATATTTGGTTGAGGTCTCGGGGTCTCGGGTGTGTTTCGGATGTCCAACGGGTCATTTTTGGAAGATTTTTGCCGTTTTGAGCATAAATGTAATGATCCAAAGGTCTATTTTTAGTTCTAGTGATCAAAATTTGATTTCGAGACTTCGAGAATTTAAATCATGAATTATAGGACTGATCTGGAAATTTTGGTTTAATTTCATCTAGTCGCGATTAGGTTTTTGACGCGATATGTGAGTTAATTGTTTAACGAGCAACATTGGTATTGAAATGAGCAAATGAGCTCCAAATTCAGTTTTGTTTGAACCACTAGATTTGTATCAAAATTACGGAGCTATAGGAAAAAGAATCGTCTAATTTCGAGTTCGTATGATGGAGTTAGAGCCATTTTAGAAAAAAATGGCTGTGCTGCAATTTAGAAAAAAAAGCTGCTGCAATGAATAGTACCCGTGAACAGTATTCGTGAACAGTACTAAAATGGTGATTGTGAACAGTACTAAAATGGTGATTGTGAACAGTACCGGTGAACAGTATTTTGTTAAAAAAATCTGGACAGAAGGTTTTTAATTGGCATTTCATCCGCGACTCATTAATTGAAAACCTCCATTGTTGAGTCTTGGAGAGCAAAAGTGAAGGGAAATTGCTGGGATTTCACCGGGTTATATCGGAGGTAAGTTTTATGGTTCAAATATGTATTTTTATCTTAGAATCCTTCTCTATTTCATTGAAATTGGAAGAATTAATGGGGGATTTTAGCCCTAGGCCTAAATTATGGAAAATCAATGATTTGAATGGGCAAACGGAGTCCGATTTTGGTAAATTTTATATGCATAGACTCGTGTTGAGACAAGGATTTCGAATATGTGACTTTTGTAATTTTTTGAGAAGCGTACCAAAAGTTGGGTTTTGACAACTTTATGGGTTTTGATGCAATTTGGATTATTTCGAATGGGTCACGTGAATTTAGCATATATTGATGTATTATCATTGATTTTTAGCAAATTTAGCAACCGAGGATATTGATTTGCGAGGCAAGCGCAAGGCGGACCGAGGCTTCTACCGGTTCTTGGTGAGTGGTAGTAGTAAACAATGTACTGAGGGTTTGAAACCCCGTACTAGCACTTCACAGTGCTATATTGAGATGAGACACGCGTTCTCTGACGGGCGTAGTGACATTATGATTAAGGGTTCGGACTTGGTCCTTCCCGGCTAATAGAATACTGTGTTGTATGACTGTTACTGAGATTATAACTGTACAATTGGGCTGATAGCCATGTTTGGGGCCTTGTGCCGATCTGTAGAGCATTAGGGAACCTATAGAGCTAGGTGACCCTTATATCGTGTTGGAAACATACACTCGGCCGTAGCTCTAGCTGTATAGTATAATATGAGCCCGTACTAGATGTGTACATTGAGAGAGATTATCTAGGGTGGAATTTCCTCTTCTAGGTGAGCCGGTACTAGAAATGTACTCTAAATGAGAATACCTAGGGATGCATACCCTGATCTAACCAAGTGGGCTCGAGAGGCCAAGTCTATATTGACTGAGAGGGGTCGAGGACCCAAGGTGAGGTATTGATATATATATCGGATCGGGCTGCACGCTGCAACAGTATGTACATATACATGTATTGGATCGGACTGCACGCCGTAGTATTATATATATGGATCGGACTACAAGCCGCAGTGATATATATATGGATCGGACTGCAAACCGCAGTGATATATATGTGGATCAGACTGCACGCTGCAGTATTATAATGCTTGGGCTGAAGGAGCCCCTCCGAAGTCTGCACCAACCCCTAGTGAGCGCAGTTATATATTATTGGATCGGGCTATATATATATATATATATATATACACGCCGCAGAAGTATTAGTAAGGATCGCGTTGCGCACCGCAGCAGTGTTGGATCAGTATTGGATCGTGCTGCACGCCGCAGTATTATAGTGCTTGGGCCCAAGGAGCCCCTCCGAAGTCTGTATACACCCCCAGTGAGCGCCGTCGACGTTAAATGGAGCGGGCTGCGCGCCGCAGCGGTATATGTATTGGAGCGGGCTGCGCGCCGCAGCGGTATATGTATTGGAGCGGGCAGCGCGCCGCAGCATTATACTTATTCATATTCATATATATACTGAAATATTTATATGTTATAGACGGATGTATATGTCTCCATATATTGAGATGGCTGTATACCGTAGTGGTACGAGCGAGGATGTGGTCAGTGTGGGACCTAGATGAGATAGATGTGGACTGGAGATCAGAGTACTCATTATAGTGATGATTAACCTGTGGGGGTTGCCTTAGAACTGTTTAGTGATAGTACAGGTGTTTTCACTTCCAGTTGTTATTTATTATTATTACTCACTGAGTTGAAATATACTCACCCCACTTCCCTGCACTTTTTGTACAGATATGCAGTTTCAGGAGGGCGGTTGAGCTATCACAATTGCTTTATTATCCCCATTTCGTGGAGACTTCGAGGTAGCTGTCGACGTCCGCAGTACCTAACATCTTCCTTTTTATCATTTTGTTGTCTCCATTCTGGTTAGACTTGATTTTGTAGCAGATCTCATTTGTAGAGGCTCGGACTTGTGACACCACGATTTGGTTGGGACTTTGTTATTGTATTTCAGTTCTACACTTCTTGATTTGTTATGAAAACAGGCTAATCACGCCGATTAATCGGTATTAATTATACTTGGCTGGTTTAATTGGATAAGACGGTCGGGCTTGCCTAGCAATGTGTTGGGCGCCATCACGACCGGGGTTTGGGGTCGTGACAGAGCGTTAGCTTAAGAGGGGGAGAATGTGATGACCCGTCCCGTCGTCATGGGAATTACCACCCCATTATGTTGTAAATATATGTTTTATGCTTTTATATCGGTGTTAGAGTCTATCGGGTGAGTTAGGAGTGAATTGGATTGAAAATGAGGCATGTAGCCTTTTTGAAGGAAACTTGAATAAGGAAAGTCAACCCGGAGTTGACTATTTGGTTAGAGGGCTCGGAATTGGATTCTGATGATTTGGTTAGTTCCGGGAGGTGATTTGTGACTTAGGGGAGCAATCGGAATTGAATTTGGAGGTCCGGTGTAGAAATAGGCTTGAATTGGCTAAGGTTGAATTTTGGCGAAATTCGATCGGTAGGGGATATTTTGATTCGGGGGTTGGAATGGAATTCCGACAATTCCTGTTGCTTCGTCATGTGATTTTGTATATGTCCGCAAATTTTCAGATCATTCGGCCGTCGTTTAGTCAGGTTTTTGATTGATTGTGTAATTCGGAATATTTTAAGGAATTTAGGCTTGAATACGATGTGATGGGTTTTGATGTTATTAGACGTGTTTTGAGGATTGGAACAAGTTCGAATAAGGTATTAGGATGTGTTGGTGTGTTTGGATGAGGTCCCGGGGGCCTCGGGGTGTTTTCGGATGGCTAAACGGGAGAAAACATGAAAAAATTGCAGGTTTGTGATTCTGTTCTGTTGTTTTCGCTCCTGCGGAAATGGGAGCGCAGGAGCGAGTCCGCAGGAGTGGACAAGAAGGCGCAGAAGCGGTTTTGATCGCGGAAGCGGAGTTTCGTCCGCAGGAGCGGCACCGCTGGTGCGGAAAGTGAGCCGCAGAAGCAGAATTGGCCGGCTAGGCCTGGAAACGTAGAAGCGAACCTCTGGTCGCGGATACGGTCTCGCAGGAGCGGACTCCTGTCCGCAGAAGCGGGAAAGACCGCAGAGGCGGAGGGTATTCTGCAGAAGCGGACCCGCAGGAGCGGTCGTTGGATCGCAGGTGCGAAAATGGCCAAATAGGCCTGGGTTCGCAGAAGCGACCAATTGGTCGCAGAAGCGGTTCCGCAGGGGCGGAAAATGGTCCGCAGAAGCGAAAATCGCAGTGAGTTAAGTGTATCAGAAGTTAGAAAATTTCAGAAACATTTCACACATTTGGGTCTCGGCTTAAGGAGGCGATTTGGAAGAGAAACTCAAGGGAAATCATCAGGTAATCAACTATGGACTTAAACTATGAATAGTATTGATAATATTATGCAATTATATCATGAAAATGGAGGAATTTGGGGTAATTTATGGAGGATTTATCCATAGGCTTGAACCTTAGAAAATCAAGGTTTTGAATGGGCAAATGGAGTCCGAATTTGGTAAATTTTATGTGCTTAGACTCGTATCGAGATGAGGGTTCCGAATATGTGACTATCGTGATTTTTCGACAAGCATACCGAAAGTCGGGTTTTGGCAACTTTGCCATTTTTGGTGTAAACCGAGTTGTATTGATTGGGTGTCGTCCCATTGGCCTAATTTGTTGTATTTCTGCTGTATTTGATCAGATTCTACGCGTGCAGAGCTTGATTCTCGTGGCAAGGGCATCGCGGAGTAGGCGTCACGCTGTATTGAGGTGAGTAATAGATGTAAGTGATGACTAAGGGGTTCGAAACCCTGGTATACCACTTTGTGACGCTGTATAGCGGCGAGACACGTACTCTCTTGTGAGTGCGGGGTCGATTGTGATTGGGGACTATGGCTTAGTCCGACCTGTTGATACTGTGTTATGATATTTGGCTATTCTTGAGCCGTCGAACCTCCCTCTCGGATGGTTGCATATTATATTATGATAATGGCTGCTCTTGAGCCGTTGAACCTCCTTCTTGGACGGTTGAGTATACTTGTGGGCCGTGAGCCAGTTATTGGATCCCGCGAGGATCGTTATCATTGTTTGGTGATATGACATGCTAGTTTACTACCCGTCCGTAGCTATTTCTGTTATCATGCTATTTCCAACCTCTGGAACTTGATATTACTGTTTTCCAACTGAGAAATGATAAAAGGGTTTTCGAAACTACTTTTGAGCCTGCGAGGCTGTATTTGCATATTAGCTGACTGGTAGTGGATCGGGTTGCGCGCCGCAGCGGTTTATATGTTGGATCGGACTGCACGCCGCAGTAATATTGTGCTTGGGCTATAGGAGCCCCTCCGGAGTCTGAACCCCCACAATGAGCACGGGTACCCAAATTGGATCGGGCTACGCGCCGTAGCGGTCATATCATGCATTGCATTGCATTTAGCTAAATCTGCTAGCTGTTATACTGTTTTGCTGGTACTTGTTGGTACATGTACAATTGATATTGATTCTGTGACAGGGTATTTGACTACAACTTTACATAGTGCTTTATTGCAGATTTCTTATCTGCGCTGTCTTACCCCTGTTTATTACCACTGAGTCTGGCAGTACTCATTTTACTCCCTGCACCTTGTGTGCAGATCAAGGTACCTCTCAGCAGTGATCCGGTAGCTGTTCGAGGCGACATCTGTAGGATATCGAGGTAGCTGCAGAGTCCGCATGACTCGATATTCCTTCTTACTGTCTTTTGATTCTGTATTGATATTTCTTTCCGCACTTGGTATCTTGTAAACCACTATTACACTATGTTCATTAGAGGCTCATGACTCTTGACCCTTCGGTCTATGGGAGTTGGTATATTTTGGGAATTGGTTCCCCGTTTTCGATATATGTATCACTGTTGCTTCATGTTTTGATATGCTTAAATAGGATAAAGCGAGCTTCTAGCTCCGTCGTTGTTATTGATTGGTCAGGCTGGCCTAGCAATGTGCTGGGCGCCATCACGACCGGATTTGGGGTCGTGACAAATGCGGAGAGCTTGGTGCAATGATTTTGTAATAGCAAATGGTGCGATGCAAAGAGCTTGAGGAAATTCCTTTGTAGTAGTTATTATTCCTAGTGTAATACTAACAATCGTTGGATCTTCATGCTGAAGCTTTGCTATTAATAAATCCTGCACTCAAAGAAAAATTGTAAGTTTCAAAGTTTGGTTTGTGCTTGCTTGGCGTTATCCTTTGCTTTGCATGAACTTTGCGGCTTTTGACTTGGTGCTGAGCTTTGCGATAGCATGTAATGTTCGAGAATAACTAAAATATGCCCCTGCATACTCAAAGAAAATTCGTTAGTATAAAATAAAGCGGTTGCCTTGCATTGAACGTCAAAGTTTGGCTTTGAATTTGCAACTTGTTGCCATGGCATTCTGGAAATTTGTTGTTGCTCTTGTAACAACTATGTAGCTCGAAATTTCATTTTCTGCTTTGCCGATTGATGAGCATCCTTCTGCAAAATCTGCCCCGGTTTTGGCTTTTTGGGGTAAATAGAATTTTTATTATGATGAGACCGAACCCATAGGGCTGCCTACATATCCCCTCTTAAATGGGAATCAGGTCTGAACGTAGTTCATTATAAAAATAAGGCATGGTTACAAAATATAGAAACTTATAGAGTGATAACATCAAATTCATAATGCCAACAAGATCGGAAAAATCAGTCTTGCTCTTCGTTTAGACGACGTTTCTTCTTCGGATGCCCAACCACGCTTGGTATATTGCTGTGCTGCAGCTAATTGCATTTGAGGTATTTGTTCCAATTGGTACGTGCACTCGCAGTTTGTTAGAATCGATTAAATTCTGAATCTTATGTTTTAATGCTAGGCATTCTTCTGTATCATGACCTTGAGCATTTGAATGATAAGCACAATACTTGGAAGGATCAAATAATGGATGTGAAGGGTCAAATATCCTTCCTTTTCTTGGTTGCATAATTCCTGAGGCATTCAGTCTTGCGAATATGCTAGAGATTGATTCAGTCAAAGGTGTGATGTTGCGGGGCTTCCTTTTCTTGGATTGGTGAGAAGAGACTTGTGCTTGATGATGTTGATGGTGAATGCTTTGTTGGCGAGGAGGCTGGAGATGCACGTTGCAGGCATTAGAGATTGCATGATTTTGCGAGGGCTGGTGATCATGATGGCATTGTGGTTGATGCATAGTCATGGCAACTGAGGCATTTTCCTTCTCTTTACCTTTCAAATTTTCTGGCATCTCTGGTTGTAAAGCATGATTGATCATCTGCATGTTAATCTTTCCTTCTTTGATGCCTCTTTCTAGGAAGTCCCCGACTCTAATCAAGTCTGAGAAATTACGCACGTTCGCAGTAGCCAACTTTTCATAATATATGCCATTTTGAATGTCAATGAAGATTGAGATCAACTCTTTCTCGAATAGCGGGGGGTGCACCTTTGAAGCTTCAACTCTCCACCGGATTGCATAATCTTGAAAAGATTCATGTGGTATTTTCTCTATTTTGTACAGGCTATGCATGTCTGGATCGACTCCAAGGTTGAACTCATATTGTTTTATAAAATCGTGAGCCATATCATCCCACGTGTGCCATTTGCTAAAATCTTATTTTGTGTACCAAACAAGTGCAGGTCCCGATAAGCTTTGGATAAATAACTTCATTCGAATGGCCTCTTTGTGCCCAATACCAAGTAATCTGCTACAGTAGTTCTTTAAATGAGCAATGGGATTTCCCTTTGCATCGAAAGTATTAAGCTTTGGCACTTGGTATCCTGGTGGGAGTTCTACATCCGGCTGCAAGCATAAGTCTTCATATCTTAAACTTTGATGATTTCTTGATTGCAATTCTTTTCCAATGGCTTTCTTCAAATCACGGAGTTCTTTTTCCAAATTTTCACGGCAAATCTGTTGGGTTGATTTTTCAAGTCTCTTATACGAACATACAGCTAGTTGGTTTTGCTTGTCCTTCTCATATGGAGTTGTGACTATAGAAAGTTCGTTATTAGGATTCATCATAACTTGATTGGGATCGCGGGTTATTGGCATTTGTGGAGAGATTGTATAAGTAGGAGTTGGGCAAGGAGATATGGTTAAGCAAATATTTTGGTTTGAGCTGGAAGTGGAGGTTGTATTTGGAAGAAGGTTAAAAGTGCTTCCCAGATTAACCAACATGTTCCTTTTCAGCACATTTGCTTGGTGCCATCATTTTGTGGTTGCAATAGTCCCATACCGGCACTAAATGCTTCAAAATGGTCTGCCATTATTGCCCGTCCTTTATGCAGATTCGCAGCCAAAATAGTGTTCAATTAGGCAACCTTTAAAGGAAAAATAAAACTATTCAAAATAAAAGTAAAGTGTTAGCATATTTATCATAATCAAATAAATGCATAAAGTAATAGAGTGCGTAATTAGATTGATTAATTCATTATATGGTTAAGTAGAAGCCCTAAACTAGAAATGATGGCCCATGTTGCAAAATGGATGGACGAGAATGAATTGTTATCTAGAGGGCTCTAACGCTCGAGTCTTGTTGACATGGAAGCGAAATGATTTTATGTTTTGTAAAGGACTAACTTATGTTGAATATCAAAGTTTTAACTCTAGTACAAGTCTTTTTCCTTGTATGACTCTAGAATTTTATAAATATAAAAAAAATTGCCCCAATTTTTTAGGAAGTTTTTTTTTATATTACTCTATGGCATGGTGTCTCTTTCGAGCATACTTAACATGCGTGCTAAAAATGTGCCACAGTTTCTTTTATGAAGATAAATAAAAAAATTTGCTATAATGAGACTGGGTCTTATATAAATTGTGTTTTAAAGAGGCCAGAGATGAATAATTTTGACGTTGAAAATAATATTTGGCTGTTTGAGTATCGACAAGTTGAAAATCAAGATACTTGATTAGGATATACAAGTCAATTAGACATGAAATGAGTCTCTTATTATTTTTATTTTTTTTAGCATTGGCAAATCATAAAGTTATCGAGGCCTGGAATACGGTATCAACCATTTTGAGAATTATGGGATAGTATCTCGACCCACATGCCAAGACTTAGAATTAATGGGTGCGTGAAGATTAGTCTCGACGACCCAAAATAAGATGATACAGACACTTAGAATAATTTGATGATGCAAATTGACCAAAATAGTGGCCTTCTATTGCTCGGTAGATTGTGCAAGTGTGGACATCTACCCACTTAGAATTGGCACGATTGTTAAAATTCTATGAGATATGAAGCTATGAGACGAATATTATAGTTATAATATTACGAAATTAAAATTGGTATGACGTGCAAGAATTGAAGGTATAAAATTATGTGAGGCACGAGTGACATTATTTTAAGAACATGTAACCGTATTTTAAGAAAAGGGCGTGAATTAAATAACTTGCGAAATAAAATGGGCAAAAATATAGAGTCGTTAAAAAACTAAGCGCGATACGATTGGTAATAATAATAATAATCAATTCGGCAAGATGATATAAGCGCGATACTGTAACGACCCGGCCGGTCGTTTTAGATAATTACGCCCCAATCCCCAATTTAACTGTTCCCCTAAGTTCATTTCTGCTATTGTGGTTTGCCGGGAGAGTTGGTTCTGAAATTTGGAGCATTTGGGACACTTAGTCCCTAAATGAGAGCTTTAAAGTTAGAAAATGGTCCGTAACCGGAACAGTGTTAAGACGACCTCGGAACGCAAATACGACGGTTCCATTAGCTCCTTTAGGTGATTTCGGGGTTGGGAGCGTATTCGGAATGTATTTTGGAGGTCCGTAGCTCAATTAGGCTTGAAATGCCGAAGTTTGAAATTTTGGCGAATCCGAACGATAGGTGAGATTTTGATTCGAGGGTCGGAATGGAATTCCGACAATTTCTGTGGTTTCGTTATGTGATTTTGGATATGTCCGCAAATTTTCAGGTCATTCGGACGTCGTTTGGTCGGGTTTTCGATCGAATGTGCAATTCGGAAAGTTTTAAGAAACTTAGGCTTGAATCCGTGTGTAATTGGTGATTTTGATGTTTAGGATGGTGTTTTTATGATTTGAACAAGTTCGTATCGTGTTTTGAAGTATATTAGTGGATTTCGTTGGGGTCCCGGGGGCCTCGGGATGAATTCGGACCATCAAACGGGCATTTGGAACTTGGAAATTCTGCAGAAAATGCAGCAGCAGTGCATCAGACTTTAAGCCTTCGCGTTCGCGTGCAATGGCCGCGTTCGCGTAGGCATGGCAGGGCTAAGCATCGCGTTCTCGTCCCTTGAGTCGCGATCGCGTAGAAGGAAAAGAGGAAGCACCGCGTTCGCGTCCCAGGTGTCGCGTACGCGTAGAAGAAAACTGGTCGGTTGGAAGGTTGTTCTTCGCGAACGCGTGGGAGTCATCGCGTTCGCGTAGAGGAAGTGGAATTTGTGCTTCGCGGACGCGTGGGGAGCGTCGCGTTCGCTAAGGGTAATTGTTTTGCAGGTCATCGCGAATGCGTGGATCACTTCGCGTTCACGTAGAAGAAGTTTGGGCTGTTCATCGCGAACGCGTGAACAGTAACGCGAACGATTAGAGTAACGGGGTCTGGCAGTGAGTTTAAGTTCAGAACATAACAGCCGCGACCCCCATATACAAAAACGCCATTGTTGAGCTCCAAGAGACGAAATTGAAGGGGAAACGCTGGGATATCATCGGGAAATCATCGGGGGTGAGTTTCTTCACCTTAATTCGTTAGTTTATCATGAAATCCTTGATTATTTCACTGAAAATGGGAGATTAAAGGTGGGTTTGAGCCCTAGGCCTAAATTTTAGAAAATCTTTGATTTGAATGGGCAAACGGAGTCCGATTTCGATAAATTTTATATGCACAGACTCATGTTGAGATAAGGAACCCGAATATATAACTTTCGTAAATTTTCGAGAAGCGTACCGAAAGTCGGGTTTTGGCAACTTGTGGGTTTTGGTGTATTTTGAATTGTTTTGATTGGGTAATGCCCAATTGGCCTAATTTGATGTGATTCCATTGATTTTATCAAATACTACACCTATGGAGGCCGACATTCGCGGCAAGAGAATTGTCTCTTAGCGGTTTTGTAGCGGAGTCGAGGTAACTGGCTTGTCTAATCTCGTGTGGGGGAAACCTTCACCCCTAAGATATTATGTGATATTTTAAATGCCTTGTACACGAGGTGACGGGCGTGTACATGCGCTGGTTGTTGTAACTCACTTTACTTGAATCGTCAAATTCGTGATATTCCTGTCCTTAGTTGATTAATTTATGATATTCACTTGGCATTCGTTAGGGAAGCATGATTAGATAGGATTTATCTGTCTAATTGCCAAATTGTCTTACTTGAACTTTCTTGATAATTGTTGGCACTAGTTTTCGGTGAAGTTGTAGTTAAGCATATTATGTTTTCTCTGTGCGTTTTCTTTATTTGTTGTGTTGGTGGACTGCGGGTTCAATTCCCGGAGATCCCAGGGCTGTGGGTTCGATTCCCAGAGACCCGGAGGGTTATTGTTTGTGGATTGCGGGTTCAATTCCCGGAGATCCCAGGGTGTGGGTTCGAATCCCAGAGACCCGGAGGGTTATTGTTTGTGGATTGCGGGTTCAATTCCCGGAGATCCAAGAGCTGCGGGTTCGATTCCCTGAGATTCGGAGTTACTGAGATATGGACTGCGGGTTCGATTCCCGGAGATCCTGAGCCATTGATATAATATTGAGATGTGGACTGCGGGTTCGATTCCCGGAGATCCCGATGTTATTGAGATGTGGACTGCGGGTTCGATTCTCGGAGATCCTGATGTTATTGAGATGTGGACTGCGGGTTCGATTCCCGGAGATTCTGAGATTTATTGAGACATGGGCTGCGGGTTCAATTCCCACAGATCCTGGACTTATTAATTGAGTTTGTTACTTGTTGTTAGTTAATTGTAGACGGTTGCAGTAATCATTTTATTGTTGTTATTTCGGAATTATTATCGTTAAGTTGCTTATTATTGTTATTATCATTTTTGTAACTGTTTTCTCTCAGTAGGGCCCTGACCTTCCTCGTCACTACTCCATCGAGGTTAGGCTTGGCACTTACCGAGTACCGCCGTGGTGTACTCATGCTACTCTTCTGCACACTTTTGTTGTGCAGATCCAGGTACATCAGAGCAGGCTCGTACTAGGTGATTCTGCAGCTTTCTGGGAGACTTCGAGGTATGATCTGCTACGTCCGCGGATCCGGAGGCTTCCCTTCTATTCTAGTAGTACTAGTTGATATTTTTCTTTCACTTCGTTGTTAGATACTCTTTATACATAGAGCCTCAGTTGTATATTCTCTTTTAGTCTGTGTTGCCCGTGGGATTCCGGGTCTTGGTGGTATTTTACACAGTGTGTTTGACGAGTGTATGTGCCAAGCGGCACGGATTACATTCCTATTTATATTATCTTCCGCTATTTCTTGTTTAAAGTTCATAAACATGTATTTTCCGCAATGTGTTAGGCTTACCTAGTCGTGGGGACTGGGTGCCGTCATGACATGTTCACGATTGGTGAACTAGGGTCGTGACAAGTTGGTATCAGAGCTCTAGGTTCATAGGAGTCACGGGACACAGACCGGTTACTTAGATTCTCGCTGATCGATACGGAGACGTCTGTATTTATCTACGAGGGGCTATGTAACTGTTTAGGAAACTCTTCAATTCTTTGAATTCCTTATCGTGCGCCATTTATTCAGTTGGAGCCTATGTCATATGTTCTTTTGCATCCACTCGTGTGTTGAAATTGCGCACTCGGTATCAAGTATGCGCCGACGGTTCGTGATGCTGCAGAGGGATTTCAAGGGAGTCAAGAATTTACTCAACCATTGTTACCGCGTGTCATCCATATCGATAATGCAAGAGAATTGAGAGGTCTTCAATTGTGCACATGGGGGTGCATTAGATTCTGACATTCGGTTGATAAGTACGGTCTTGAGAAGGTTTACTTAACTGCCAAATCGTCACAACAATGGTAGAATCACAAGGTGGATGTAGATCTAAAGATAGTTGGTGGTAATAAAGACTATATGGTTCATATGAGATATCTATTTAGCGAAGGTTTCAGCCAGCAGAGATACTGGGGAAAATGAGTTTAACTGTCTTAAGAAGGACATGTACCAAACGAATGCCTTTGGCTTGTTTTATGATGAAGACGTACGAATGTTAAGTGCTAGTATCATGGATTAGCAAGATGTATCTTATGGCTTCGTGTCAAGTGAAAGGATTTCACTATCAACGATGTAATTATGGGTCATGTGTCATATCAGATTTGGCCTGTGATGTATTTAGGTGCTATTCAAAAAGTTCTTGAAAACTTGCGGATGGGAAAGAGTTGAGGCTCGTATGGGATAATGTTGTGACTTTAGATGTTCCTGTGTCCCTAATAAACTCTACATTTTATTATCAACGGGGAAATATTTGACAAAGGCTACATGG
Source organism: Nicotiana noctiflora (assembly GCA_032618575.1). Taxonomy (NCBI): domain Eukaryota; kingdom Viridiplantae; phylum Streptophyta; class Magnoliopsida; order Solanales; family Solanaceae; genus Nicotiana; species Nicotiana noctiflora. The sequence goes on from JASVEL010001182.1 coordinate 13,613, forward strand.
TGCTTCGTAGGCGTGTGAGAATCATAGTATGTTTTAAGATGTTGTTGGTAGAGAATGCTCGGTGCATGGAGCGAGAAGATGTTTGGTTGTATTGGGATGAGGTCATACCTTATGATGTTAGAGTGCTAATAGAGCACATGTGGTTATATTCGTTGGATCAAGTGAGTTGCAGTTGAATAATAGTAAATGACTCGAGAGAATGGTTCTAATGTGTTCGAGAGTCGTGTAATAGTGGCTTTGGGCTAATCGGGAGAGTCCCACCGCTTAAGATTGGGTTGCATGGTTAATTACCTGTGTGAATTCTGGATATTAGCGTATTAATGGGTTATTGCAGCTACGGAAAAAGACCATGAGTGGTAATTTGAGTATATGAATTGTTGAATGCATGTTATGGTTAACCTTACTGGCTCATGTTCAAACTTGAGGAAAGATTCATGATTTATGCCTCGTATAGGTGCAGGCTTCGCGGGAAGTGATTCCGCTGGGTTCTGTATCGAGAGGGTATTCATATGTTATAAACATTCAGTAGAGTTGGTTGCGTACTAGGCCAAGTCAGGGCCGGATGGTTCTCAATAGCGGTCCTAGTGAATTCAAGAGGTAAAGTGTGGTGTTTGATAATTTTGAGTCTATAAGTACAGTTGAGGCTCAAGCCTTTAAAGCAACTTAGGAAGAAAGTACAAAAACGATCTATGATGTTTTGACTTGTGGTGTAGTATTTGAGAGACATGAAATGGTCGTCGTTCTTGAGATAGTATGGCCTCATGATTTAAGGTCACTCGGGGTAAGTGCGGTTGGAATAAGTTAGGTATTGAAGGAAGATATTAACATTTCTAAGGCAATCAAGGATAACCTGGAAGGAAGTAGATTGATCAGCCATAGTTGAGTTGGCGTATTGGTGTCAATGATCGGTTCAAGCAACGTGATCGAATTACGCATGTGATTTGTGGTGGTGCATTTGAGACTTGTCGGCCGTAGTGATTGATGTTATTCTGAAGTATTCTTCTGTTAGGAGCCTGTTGTGAGTAGGTAGATTTCGGAAAGGGTTATGGTGGCTTGGACCACTACTTAGAGATTGGCATATTCAACGGTAATGAGAACTCGCCTGTGTGTTGCTATAGTTCTCCTGAAATGAGTTAAATGGAAAGTCTTATGTGATGGAGTATTAGCCTATCGTCAGTTCTAGAGTTGTGATGGAAATTGTGTCTATCGTATATCGGCACGTAATGTGCAGTGAGTAGTATGAAATTTGAAGTAAGGACCAAGGTCACGGTTTGGTCAATGAATGTGATATAAAGAGCTCGGATGAGCAGGAAAGGAGTTTCAGTGTTTTGAGTAAGATGGGTATTAACATTAGTATCATTTGAGATCGGTGTTCTGTGAGAAAGGCATTGCATTCCGGTTAGGGACTCCTGATCGCTTTTCAGTGTTAGTGCAGCCGGTGGGTTGAATGTGCAGGCCCGTTTAATTATTCGGAAGATGGTGGGAGCTTGCCCCACAAGAAAATTGTATAGGTGTGACATGTAGTCACTTGATTGGTTAGAAATTTAAACCAAGTATGAGGATTTTGGTGATATCATCCATTTGAGGACTTATGCCTGGAAGGCACTCTGCTTATTGGGTTATAGACCTGTGAAATACTATTGACTTAGCTTGGCACGACCAGGATAGACTTAAGGTCGGTGGATAGATTTAAATGTGGAGGTGAGCCTTGCGTCAGGCCGGTTATGTTTCTTCCAGCAATGCGCCCTTTATGGAGGGATAGTCGCGGTCTTATTTCGCGGTTAGTTAATTCATGTAAAGATATATTGCGCCGTATGAGTGTGAGACGGCTTGGTAAGTTCCTATGTGTTGAGGTTCCGCTCAGCGGTGATGTTATATGAGCATGATGGCTCTAGAGACTCAGATCTTATATCGCACCTCGGTTGTGCTTGAGTTTGTAGCCTATAGCGCTATATGTTTCATTGTGTCTGATATCATGCACCTTAGTGTGCTTATGATCGATATTCAGTATTTTGATGTGACGAGCTATTCAGCTCGACATATGACTCCTTGTGTGAGTTTTATATTGTTGGGATCGGGTGGCACGCCGCCATGGTTACATTATTGGGATCGGGTGGCACGCCGCCATGGTTATATTGTTGGGATCGGGTGGCACGCCGCCATGGTTATATTGTTGGGATCGGGTGGCACGCCGCCATAGGTATACTGTTGGGATCGGGTTGCACGCCGCAACAGTGTGATGTTTATTTCAGTGTCCATAATTGCTCTTATGTGTTCTGTTTCCTATTTTTCTGAGGAAGTCCATGTTAGTGTGAGAGTTGAATAGCTCTCTCTAGTGTTCGCCTTCCTATCACGTACGAATTAGTGGATTACTAGCACATTGTGTCATTTTGTGGGACTTTTGATTATATCTGATGTGGCTTATCGCCTGAGCAGTTCGTACTGGGTGAGATGAGATTATGTGATTTGGGGTCGGTGCAAACTGATTATATGAAGTATATTATAGAGGAAATAATCATCCTCTGGTTTAGGACAAGGTAATGAATCTTGTCAGGAGTATAGACCCAATGAATTGTTGGTCCAGTAGTTGGTTATGGATATCGGCACATTTCTTCTGTAGTGTCAGTATTGTAAAAGTTAGAACGAGGCCTATGTAGATCATGAGGTGCAATGGGAGCATCTGATTCGTTGAATTTTGACTAATTTGGTCATAAAATATTATTGTGGTCCTGTGGATTTTGAGTTGCAAGGTAAGAATCCAGCAAGGTTATGCAGTCATGATTGAGGACGGCGTTTGAGGAATATCGAGTGATCTCTTGATGAAAATAAGCCCGACATAGAATTCCGGATGTTGAAATTAGGCTCTAAAACTTAATTGTTTGAAAAAGGGAATATCTTCAGATTATATCAGGCCAATGTGCTCAGCTGAGTCCTAGATTTATTGGCCCTTTTGAGATTTTGAGGCGTATTGAGGAGGTTGCTTATGAGTTGGCCTTACCTCCCAGCCTAGCCGGAGTCCATCCCGTATTTCATATCTCCATGCTCCGGAGATACCATGGTGACCCGTCGCATGTGTTAGATTTCACTTCTGTTCAGCCAGACAAGGATCTGTCTTATGTTGAGGAGCCAGTAGCCATTCTAGACAGGCAGGTCAGAAAGCTAAGGTCAAAGAACATCGCTTCGGTAAAGGTTCAGAGGCGGGGCCAGCCGGTCGGGGAGGCGACCTGGGAGACCGAGCAGGATATGCGCTGCCAGTACCCTCATCTTTTCACTACTCCAGTTGTGTTTTCTATGCTCGTTCGAGGACGAACGAATCTTTTAAGTGTGGGAAGATGTAACGACCCGGCCGGTCATTTTAGAAAATTACGCCCCAATCCCCAATTTAACTGTTCCCCTAAGTTCATTTCTGCTATTGTGGTTTGCCGGGAGAGTCGGTTTCTGAAATTTGGAGCATTTTGGGACACTTAGTCCCTAAATGAGAGCTTTAAAGTTAGAAAATGGTCCGTAGCCGGAACAGTGTTAAGACGACCTCGGAACGGAAATCCGATGGTTCCATTAGCTTTGTTAGGTGATTTCGGGGTTGGGAGCGTGTTCAGAATGTATTTTGGAGGTCCGTAGCTCAATTAGGCTTGAAATGCCGAAGTTTGAAATTTTGGCGAATCCGAACGATAGGTGAGATTTTGATTCGAGGGTCAGAATGGAATTCTGACAATTTCTGTGGTTTCGTTATGTGATTTTGGATATGTCCGCAAATTTTCAGGTCATTCGGACGTCGTTTGGTCGGGTTTTAGATCGAATGTGCAATTCGGAAAGTTTTAAGAAACTTAGGCTTGAATCCGTGTGTAATTGGTGATTTTGATGTTTAGGATGGTGTTTTTATGATTTGAACAAGTTCGTATCGTGTTTTGGAGTATATTAGTGGTTTTCGTTGGGGTCCTGGGCGCCTCGGGATGAATTCGGACCATCAAACGGGCATTTGGAACTTGGAAATTCTGCAGAAAATGCAGCAGCAGTGCAGCAGACTTTAAGCCTTCGCGTTCGCGTGGCAATGGCCGCGTTCGCGTAGGCATGGCAGGGCTAAGCATCGCGTTCGCGTCCCTTGAGTCGCGATCACGTAGAAGGAAAAGAGGAAGCACCGCGTTCGCGTCCCAGGTGTCGCGTACGCGTAGAAGAAAACTGGTCGGTTGGAAGGATGTTCTTCGCGAACGCGTGGGAGTCGTCGCGTTCGCGTAGAGGAAGTGGAATTTGTGCTTCGCGGACGCGTGGGGAGCGTCGCGTTCGCTAAGGGTAATTATTTTGCAGGTCATCGCGAACGCGTGGATCACTTCGCGTTCGCGTAGAAGAAGTTTGGGCTGTTCATCGCGAACGCGTGAACAGTAACGCGAACGCGTAGAGTAACGGGGTCTGGCAGTGAGTTTAAGTTTAGAACATAACAGCCGCGACCCCCATACACAAAAACGCCATTGTTGAGCTCCAAGAGACGAAATTGAAGGGGAAACGCTGGGATATCATCGGGAAATCATCGGGGGTGAGTTTCTTCACCTTAATTCGTTAGTTTATCATGAAATCCTTGATTATTTCACTGAAAATGGGAGATTAAAGGTGGGTTTGAGCCCTAGGCCTAAATTTTAGAAAATCTTTGATTTGAATGGGCAAACGCAGTCCGAATTCGATAAATTTTATATGCACGGACTCGTGTTGAGATAAGGAACCCGAATATATAACTTTCGTAATTTTTCGAGAAGAGTACCGAAAGTCGGGTTTTGGTAACTTGTGGGTTTTGGTGTATTTTGAATTGTTTTGATTGTGTAATGCCCAATTGGCCTAATTTGATGTGATTCCATTGATTTTATCAGATACTACACCTATGGAGGCCGACATTCGCGGCAAGAGAATTATCTCTTAGCGGTTTTGTACCGGAGTCGAGGTAAGTGGCTTGTCTAATCTCGTGTGGGGGAAACCTTCACCCCTAAGATATTATGTGATATTTTAAATGCCTTGTACGCGAGGTGACGGGCGTGTACATGCGCTGGTTGTTGTAACTCACTTTACTTGAATCGTCAAATTCGTGATATTCCTGTCCTTAGTTAATTAATTTATGATATTTACCCGACATTCGTTAGGGAAGCATGATTAGATAGGATTTATCTGTCTAATTGCCAAATTGTCTTACTTGAACTTTCTTGATAATTGTTGGCACTAGTTTTCGGTGAAGTTGTAGTTAAGCATATTATGTTTTCTCTGTGCGTTTTCTTTATTTGTTGTGTTGGTGGACTGCGGGTTCAATTCCCGGAGATCCCAGGGCTGTGGGTTCGATTCCGAGAGACCCGGAGGGTTATTGTTTGTGGATTGCGGGTTCAATTCCCGGAGATCCCAGGGCTGTGGGTTCGATTCCCAGAGACCCGGAGGGTTATTGTTTGTGGATTGCGGGTTCAATTCCCGGAGATCCAAGGGCTGCGGGTTCGATTCCCGGAGACCCGAAGTTTATTAATATATTATTGAGATATGGACTGCGGGTTCGATTCCCGGAGATCCTGAGCCATTGATATAATATTGAGATGTGGACTGCGGGTTCGATTCCCGGAGATCCCGATGTTATTGAGATGTGGACTGCGGGTTCGATTCTCGGAGATCCTGATGTTATTGAGATGTGGACTGCGGGTTCGATTCCCGGAGATCCTGAGATTTATTAAGACATGGGCTACGGGTTCGATTCCCGGAGACTCATGGGTACTGTCAATGGGACTGTGGGTTCAATTCCCACAGGTCCTGGACTTATTAATTGAGTTTGTTACTTGTTGTTAGTTAATTGTAGACGGTTGCAGTAATCATTTTATTGTTGTTATTTCGGAATTATTATCGTTAAGTTGCTTATTATTGTTATTATCATTTTTGTAACTGTTTGTTTCTCAGTAGGGCCCTGACCTTCCTCGTCACTACTCCATCGAGGTTAGGCTTGGCACTTACCGAGTACCGCCGTGGTGTACTCATGCTACTCTTCTGCACACTTTTGTTGTGCAGATCCAGGTACATCAGAGCAGGCTCGTACTAGGTGATTCTGCAGCTTTTTGGGAGACCTCGAGGTATGATCTGCTACGTCCGCGGATCCGGAGGCCTTCCTTCTATTCTAGTAGTACCAGTAGATATCTTTCCTTCACTTCGTTGTTAGATTCTCTTTATACATAGAGCCTCAGTTATATATTCTCTTTTAGTCTGTGTTGCCCGTGGGATTTCGGGTCTTGGTGGTATTTTTACCCAGTGTGTTTGACGAGTGTACGTGCCAAGCGGCACGGATTACATTCCTATTTATATTATCTTCCGCTATTTCTTGTTTAAAGTTCATAAACGTGTATTTTCCGCAATGTGTTAGGCTTACCTAGTCGTGGGGACTGGGTGCCGTCATGACATGTTCACGATTGGTGAACTAGGGTCGTGACAGATACGATCGGTAATAATAATAATCAATTCAGGAAGACGATATAAAAATAAATTGAAGAAGAAAAAAAAACGAAAAAGAAAGAAGAAAAAAAAATATGAACAAATAAAAAGTACTTAAATAAAACTATAAGCACGTTGGATAGTTAATATTTCCTTTTTCTAAAAAAAAAACAGATAATGTTAGTAAAAATAATAAAGTAGAGTAAGCAACATAGCAAAGTAAGCAAATAAGCTAGCCGGCATGTTACAAATTTTAAAATATAACAAATAATTGAGTGTCCTAATATGTAAGGGACCTCTTTGTGCCGGAGGTAGGCCTACCGTATTTTTGAAAGATAAATATGCCGTTATGTATCATCTCATTTCTATAAATTAAAAGTAATACTATTTTTTTAAAAGAAAATAAATAGTAAAATATAATTGCTTAAACATATTTTTTTTATATAAAAGAGGGTGTATTCTCATCAAAAGAACAAAAGAAAGTAAAATATATTTATTATAATTAATTAAGTAAGTAATTTTATTTTTCAAAAGCAAAAGAAGTACATGAATCGCTTAAGCCATTTATTTATTTTTACGTAAAGAAAATCAAAAGAGAATACAATAAAATATAGTTTGTCATGTGTAAACTTCTCGTTGCTCGGTAAGAACTTGAAAACATTTCACTTGTTATAAAAAAGATAGTTATGCTCATTTAACTAGGATTTAATTAATTTAAAGTAAATGATCCGCATAATTGGCATGTTCACCTTTCAAATAATGCACGTAAATATGATGAGTGTCACTTGGGATTAACAACCCACTTGGACATTTAGGTAAGGTTAACTAATGGATTTAATACACCTCGGGTATTAAGCCACCTAAGGTTAAAATGATGCATGCTCTTAAATGGGTATTGGTTTAGCTTTATCTTAGGTTGACTAAGAGTGAGTTTTCTAGATTGGTCTTCTCCCAAGTGAACAACTTGAGAGTGGAAAGCCCGCGACTGTTGACTGCACCGTTGATCGACTTACCCACGAACTTTCCCCTAAAAGGTATTTTTAGTAGTGTATGGCCGCAAACCGCGTAACCGCTAGGTGTGTGCTTTGTGTGAATTTTCCAAAAGTGGAGGAAGTGAAACGGAATAACAAATTATATAAAGTAATAAGAATAGATGAACAATTCATATAAATCAATTTATCCCACAACGGTAATTCAAATAAGCATAATAAACAATTAAAAATACATTAATTAATTTTTATTATTAACCTAAGTTTGTTATGGTTTAGAACCTAGTATCCCCAACAGAGTCGCCATGCTGTTATACCCCATTTTAACACGGGTCAAACTAGAGTATAACATATAGGTAATTCTGAAGGTTTAATTAATTAAAGAGAGTCGCCACCTAATTATTTTAACGGTGAATTAGGACACCAATTTTAGCTAAATATTAGTTAAAGTTAACTCTATTTTTTGGTTTGCTTAGCTTAAGATTATAGGTAAGGGTTCTAATTAATCTTATAGGGAATGTTATTAAGGCACCCTATATGATCCGCTAATTACGGTTGACCGGACAAACTTAGATTAATTAAATTTAAGACTTAATTATAAGAAAACATAAATATGAAGTTAAAAATCTGATTCAACTCAAGAAAACTGAGCACAAGTCCAAAAATGTGATTGGATTAACTTGACTAAAATAACTTCCTTTAAAAATTCTAGTATTTCAGATTTCAAATTTGTAAAAATATTATGAATTCTTTAAATTCTTCTTAAGAACTGGATTAAGAATTTTAAGAAATGAGACAAGATTTCAATTGAAAGCTAGGACTAAGAGACTTTTAAACTCAGTCGTTTTAAAGGTGGCAAATTTATACTGATTTCACTTAGGCTTATATGTAGTAATTCTGAAAGAAATCTTATGCAAATTTTAAAATCATGGAGAAAATGACACAAATAACTTAATGGGTAAAAGTTTGAATGACGTGTAAATCAGCTGCAATTTTATCCCATTAATAGATAAAGAAACTTGACAAAACCTCACATTTTTAGGTGAGTAGCCAACATGATTGTTTTGAGAAAAATACTTTTAACAAATACTTCTTCAAGATGTGTTTCGGCTAAAAAGACTTATTTCCCAAACAGATAAAAGATAGGTATGTCTAAAGCTGTAATACACTAACTTGATATTCATATTTGACAAATTCTACAGACTAATTTTAACTTAAACGACAACTTCAAAATATTATAAAAAATCAAAAACACACCAATAAATCAAGGATCGTGAAACAAAAACTAGAAACGAATGAATGTCAAAAGAAAAAAAGAAGTAAGAAAGACACCATAGGTGCCCCAAGCGTTTCGCCTGTTTTTCTTGCTATCCAATACATTTTAGGGAAGACACGTAATGTGATGGCTCCATGCTCGGGGTATGGTGGCGAGCCTTGCGTTAAGACTCCGAATTTTGCTCCAAGTGCATATGCAAATAAAGTGAAAAAATAGAATTAGAAAAGAGTCTTACTCTAAAAAAGACACGAAACTTAAAAAGAGACAAGAGAGCAAAATACACCATCAGCTTGCGACAAACAATTTTTATAACCATAGAATTAAACTATATTAAGAGAATTAACAGTCTTAAATCTACTAACAAAATACAAAACTTTTTAGAACCTGAACTTATACTTTTACATTTTGAATGCTAAAGATTAAAAATTCTAAATGACACCCCTTTTGAGAAGTAACAAGTTGAGTAACGAACATGAATCAATGTTTTCCTAATTACTACATGAAAGCAGGTGTTTGACTCTTTTGATCAATCATGCACTCAAAAGACCAATTACTCAAAACCTATGTAGGCTCATAAGAAAATGACACAAATAATACGATCCTAACATAAGTTGCTACTTCATTAAGTGTCTTAGAGAAATTTTTTAGAGTTTAACAAAGATTCAAACATTTCTTCCCTTAAACAAAAGTAAACTCCGCAAATCAAGAATAAGAACTAACAACAGGTTGACAAATCAAGTGTTCACAAAATTCCTTATTGTAGCGAATTTATTCATATGATATAGTGTTAATATAAAAGACTTAAAATCTAACCTTCATGTAATTTTCTTTCCAGACATAAAACTTACAATGATATCCCTCCTTACACAAGTTAAAAAATAGCAATTTATGGGGTGGAGCAATAATAATATTTTATTGACATGGTTTCCACATTTTGTGAGCAAAACTTAAAGTTAACTCCTACAACAGAAATGATATCATTTTCTTTGTTGCAAGATACTTGAAGTGAGTGAAGGATGGTAGATTAAATCTATATTCACGAGTCAAATTAAACAGAATTTTGCCTTCGTCAAACCGAGTGTTTGATAATTTCTTCGTAAGTTTAAACGATGTATTATCAAGTTGCAAAGAGCTTGCTTAATATATACCCAATCTTTTACCTATCATGCCATTCTATATCATGTTGTTAATGCAGAAGTAGTGGGATAGAGATTAAACAAAAAATATTTATTTTTTAAACTACTTAAGTCAAACAGTCAGAGAAGTAAGTCTAAACATGCTTTACGCCTAAGCATAGAACAGACAAGTAGGTCTTATAGATATAACTATGTAAGAGTTAAGCCATGATTTCTACAACAAATAAGCAAAGAAATTTTCCCTTAATACATGTTTCTAATATGTAAAATAATGCATCCATGGTCCTTTATATACAATTATTAAATATTCTTTCTACCAAAATAGACAAATAGAGAATAACTACTTGAATCAAACCGCTAATTAAAGTATGCCAATACCTACTTTTATGACATCTAAATCATGAAAAGAAACTAACAAAATACTGAAGCGTAAATTTGCTCAAATTTACAGAATCAAATGAAAGACAAAAGGAAGATCACTGACCCTTTTGAGGGCAGCAAACCAAGGCACGGATCTTAGATGTAGTTTCGAACTCCAATCTCAAGCCTGATCCTTCCTCTCAGACAATCGACTAAAATAAATGAAGATAATAGATTTTGTGCGAGGGTAAATACCCAGTAGAAACAGCAGGGGCGTCAAAAGAATGAAGCTTTTTGAGATGAATAATAACTAATAGGCAAAGAATGATTTATAGGAGGTAAGAGCAGCGACTCTCCAGTTAAAGGAGGGGGCTCCAAGCTTCCCTTCTTGAATAGCATCCAAACACTGATATTTATTAGTACAAAATTAGGGTTCTTAGTTTTGGGTGGGATTTAACCATTTGAAAATTGAACGTTGGTATTGCAGAAGGATTAAATGAGGCTCAGAGCTTCTTGTTCAAAAATGGTTAATGGAAGGTCTGCCATGGCTAAGCAACAATGGAATTTTGTGAAGAAGAGGAAGTTGTAACGACCCGGCCGGTCGTTTTAGAAAATTTTGCCCCAATCCTCAATTTAACTGTTCCCCTAAGTTCATTTCCTGCTATTGTGGTTTGCCGGGAGAGTCGGTTATGAAATTTGGAGCATTTTGGGACACTTAGTCCCTAAATGAGAGCTTTAAAGTTAGAAAATGGTCCGTAGTTGGAACAATGTTAAGACGACCTCGGAACGGAAATTCGATGGTTCCATTAGCTCCGTTAGGTGATTTCGAGGTTGGGAGCGCGTTCGGAAAGTATTTTGGAGGTCCGTAGCTCAATTAGGCTTGAAATGCCGAAGTTTGAAATTTTGGCGAATCCGAACGATAGGTGAGATTTTGATCCGGGGTCGGAATGGAATTCCGACAATTTCTGTAGCTTCGTCATGTGGTTTTGGATATGTTCGCAAATTTTCAGGTCATTCGGACGTCGTTTGGTCGGGTTTTAGATCGAATGTGCAATTCGGAAAGTTTTAAGAAACTTAGGCTTGAATCCTTGTGTAAATGGTGATTTTGATGTTTAGGATGGTGTTTTTATGATTTGAACAAGTTCGTAACATGTTGTGGGGTATGTTGGTGGTTTTCGTTGGGGTCCCGGGGGCCTCGGGATGAATTCGGACCATCTACCGGGCATTTGAACTTGGCAAGAATCTGCAGAAAATTGCAGATCACTGGCAGGCACTTAAGCCTTCGCGTTCGCGTGGCATGGGCCGCGTTTGCGTAGGCCAGGCGGATCAAAGAATCGCGATCGTGTGACTGGGCATCGCGTTCGCGTAGGTGCGCGAGGGTGTGCATCGCGTTCGCGTGATGGGTATCGCGAATGCGTAGAAGGAAAATCAGGCGATGGGAATTTGTTCATCGCGAACGCGTTGGAGCGTTCGCGTTCGCGAAGGGAAAGCCTGAGTGAGCATCGCGAACGCGTGGGAGGCGTCGCGTTCGCGAAGAGTAAAATGAAGCTGGGCATCGCGAACGCGTGGGAGCTCACGCGAACGCGTAGAGCAATGGGGTCTGGCAGTGAAATTAAATTGCAGAACAGAGGGCTCACGGGTTCATTCACCCAAAACATAATTTTGAGCCCTAGAGAGAAGAAAACACGAGGAAACACTGAGAAATCATCGGGTATTCATTGGAGGTAAGTTTTGAGGCTTAATTACATCATTTTATCATGAAATTCTTGATTATTTCACTGAAAATGGAAGATTAAAGGTGGGTTTGAGCCCTAGGCCTAAATTTTAGAAAACCTTTGATTTGAATGGGGAAACGAAGTCCGATTTCGATAAATTTTATATGCACGGACTCGTATTGAGATAAGGAACCCGAATATATAACTTTCGTGATTTTTCGATAAGCGTACCGAAAGTCGGGTTTTGGCAACTTGGGGGTTTTGGTGTATTTTGAGTTGTTTTGATTGGGTAATGCCCAATTGGCCTATTTTGATGTGACTCTATTGATTTTTATCGGATATTACACTGTGGAGGCCGACGTTCGTGGAAAGAGAGTTGTTTCTTAGCGGTTTTGTACCGGAGTCGAGGTAAGTGGCTTGTCTAACCTCGTGTGGGGGAACTTTCACCCCTACGATATTATGTGATAGTTTAAATGCCTTGTACGCGTGGTCACGGGCGTGTACATGTGCTGGTTGTTGTAACGCACACTTTACTTGAATTGTCCGATTTGTGATATTCCTGCTCTTAACTGATAAAAGAGATAGTTTTACCCGGTATTAGTTAGAAAAGCATGATTGACTAGGGTTCAACATGTTTAATTGTTTAGTTGACTTACTTGAACTTCTTGATAAATTTGTCGGCACTAGCTTCAGTGAAGTTGTAATTAAACATATTATACTCTCCCTGTGTGTTTTCTTTAATTGATGTGTTGGTAGGGACTGCGGGTTCGATTTCCGGAGATCCTGAGTTATTGGTAGGGACTGCGGGTTCGATTCCCGGAGATCCTGAGTTATTGGTAGGGACTGCGGGTTCGATTCCTGAGATCCTGAGTTATTGGTAGGGACTGCGGGTTCGATTCCGGAGATCCTGAGTTATTGGTAGGGACTGCGGGTTCGATTCCCGAGATCCTGAGTTATTGATTGAGTTGTTACTTGTTGTTATTTAAGTGTAGACGGTTGCAATAATCACTTATTTGTTGTTATTTCAAAGTCATTATCATCTGAACTGCTTAATATTATTAATATCATTAGGTTACTGTTTGTCTCAGTAGGGCCCTGACCTTCCTCGTCACTACTCCATCGAGGTTAGGCTTGGCACTTATTGAGTACCGCCGTGGTGTACTCATGCTACTCTTCTGCACACTTTTGTTGTGAAAATCCAGGTACCTCAGGACAGGCTCATACCAGGTGATTCAGTAGCGCTTTGGGAGACCTCGAGGTATGATCTGCTACGTCCGCGGATCCGGAGGCCTTCCTTCTATTCTAATAGTGCTAGTAGATGTTTTTCCTTCATTCCGTTGTTAGATACTCTTTACACATAGAGCTACAGCTGTATGTTCTCTTTTAGTCTGTGTTACCCGTGGGATTACGGGTCTTGGTGGTGTTTTATACAGTGTATTTGACGAGTGTATGTGCCAAGCGGCACGGATTACATTCCTATTTATATTGTTTTTCCGCTATTTCTTGTTTAAAGTTCATAAACTTGTATATTCCGCAACGTGTTAGGCTTACCTAGTCGTGGGGACTGGGTGCCATCACGACATGTTCACGATTGGTGAACTAGGGTCGTGACAAGTTGGTATCAGAGCTCTAGGTTCATAGGAGTCACGGGACACAGACCGGTTACTTAGAGTCTCGCTGATCGATACGGAGACGTCTGTATTTATCTACGAGGTGCTATGTAACTGTTTAGGAAACTCTTCATTTCTTTTGGATTCCTTGTCGTGCGACATTTTGGCATCAAATCTAAACTATTGATTTCTATTCTCTCACAGATGGTGAGGACACGAGCTACTCGCGACGATCAGGTACCCGCGCCCCCTGTTGCCGCCGTCAGAGGCCGGGGCCGAGGTAGAGGACGAGGATGCGCCCGAGGTGCAGCCACAGCACCCACGCGCGCTGCCGCTGAGGTGCCACAGGTAGACCAGGTTGGAGCGCAGGCACCCGGTACACCGACTACAACTGCTACTACTCCAGCACTACAGGAGACCCTGGCCCAGTTCATGAGTATATATACCACTTTGGCTCGGGCAGGGTTGCTTCCTCTCACTGTAGCCACATCCCAGGCCGGGGTAGGGGCCCAGACTCCCGCAGCCGTTACACCTGAGCAGCGAGTGACAGTGGGACAGGTTCCAGAGATTTTGGTTATGCCTCCTACTGCCCCAGCACAGCCCGGAGGAGGGCCAGCTGCCTTTGAGAATGAGCAACGTAGATTGGAGCGGTTCAAGAAATATGACCCTCCAGTGTTCAGTGGGTTGGCTTCAGATGATGCATTGGGTTTTCTAGAGGAGTGTCATCGTATTCTTCGTACTATGGGGATTGTGGAGACCGGCGGGGTTTCCTTCACTGCTTTTCAGTTTCGTGGGGCAGCGTATGATTGGTCGTTCATGTATGAGTTGGATAGTCCGGAGGAGTCTGCTTCATTGACCTGGACGCAATTTTCAGATTTGTTTTTGAGGGAGTTTGTTCCCTAGAGACTTAGGGATTCTTGGCGCTCGGAGTATGAGCGGTTGCGACAGGGCTCCATGTCAGTATCGGAGTATGCTATCAGTTTCACCCGTCTCGCCAGGCATGCACCAGCTTTGGTGGCCACGGTCCGGGAGAGGGTGCGGAGATTTATTGAGGGCCTGATTCTGCTGATCCGATCTAGCATGGCCAGAGAGTTGGAGACAGATATATCTTATCAGCAGGGAGTGAGCATTGCCAGGAGGATCGAGAGTATGCTCCCCAGAGAGCGGGGAGAGAGAGAGGCCAAGAGGTCTCGTGAGTTGGGCCATTTCTCTAGTGCCCGCACTTCAGCAACCTGTCGTTTTGGCAGGGGTTATTCCGGCCGACCAGTTCACTTAGCATTGCCCGCAGCCGATAGTACTCCAGGTCTTCCAGCACCTCAGGAGCCTTACTATGCTCCCCCAGTTTCCAGTGCACCTCCTACACGGGGTCTTTCCAAGGGTCAGACTAGTGGGGGTGAGGTCGGTCAGTCACAGCCTCCGCATCCTCCCAGAGCTTGTTTTGAGTGCGAGGATACTCGCCATCTAGTTAGGGAGTGCCCCAGGCATAGAAGGGGAGCACCTCCTCAGTCTTCGCAGTATCAGCGTGGTTCTCAGGGCTAGCAGGCCATCATTCCAGCTCCAGCTGCCACTCCACCTGCCCAGCCAGCCAGGGGCGGGGGTCAGGGTTCCAGAGGCCGCCCTCGAGAGGGGGGACAAGCCAGATTCTATGCTATTCCGGATCGCGCTGCGGCTGTTGCATCTCATTCTGTTATCACAGGTATTATTCTGGTTAGTCACAGGGAGGCATCGGTTCTATTCGACCCTGGTTCCATTTTTTCGTATGTGTCTTCTTACTTTGCTCCTCATCTGGGTGTGCCTCGGGATTCTTTGAGTCCCCCCATTTATGTTTCCACTCCGGTGGGTGATTCTTTGGCTGTGGACCGTGTATATCGGTCGTGTTTGGTTACCATTTGTGATTTTGAGACCAGAGCCGGATCTATTGTTGCTCGGGATGGTCGATTTTGATATTATTCTGGGCATGGACTGGTTGTCGCCCCATTATGCTATTCTTGATTGTCACGCCAAGACCGTGACGCTGGCTATGCCGGGCATTCCACGTATTGAGTGGAGTGGTACTCTAGATCACACCCCTAGCCGTGTTATTTCTTTTCTCAGAGCTCGGCGTATGGTTGAGAAGGGGTGTGCTGCTTATCTAGCCTATGTGCGGGACGTCGGTATTGACACTCCCTCTATTGATTCTGTTTCTGTGGTACGTGACTTTGCTGATGTATTTCCAGCCGATCTTCCGGGCATGCCGCCCGACAGAGATATTGATTTTGCTATTGATTTGTTGCCGGGCACTCAGCCCATTTCTATTCCACCATACCGTATGGCTCCTCCTGAGTTGAAGGAGTTGAAGGATCAGTTACAGGAGTTATTGGGTAAGGGTTTCATTCGACCGAGTGTTTCGCCTTGGGGTGCTCCTGTGTTGTTTGTGAAGAAAAAGGACGGTTCTATGCGTATGTGTATTGACTATCGTCAGCTGAACAAGGTTACAGTGAAGAACTGGTATCCTTTGCCACGTATTGATGACTTATTTGATTAGCTACAGGACGCACGAGTGTTCTCCAAGATTGATTTGTGCTCTGGTTATCATCAGTTGAAAATTCGGGAGCCGGATATCCCGAAGACTGCCTTCAGGAATCAGTATGGTCATTACGAGTTCCTCGTTATGTCTTTCGGGCTGACTAATGCCCCAGCAGCTTTCATGCATTTGATGCACAGTGTATTCAGGCCATATCTTGACTCGTTTGTGATTGTCTTCATTGATGATATTCTAGTATATTCTCGGAGCCGGGAAGAGCACGAGCAGCATTTGAGGATAGTGCTTCAGATACTGAGGGAGAAGCAGCTTTATGCCAAGTTCTCTAAATGTGAATTCTGGTTGAGTTCGGTGGCATTTTTGGGCCACGTGGTGTCGAGTGATGGTATTCGAGTAGATCCGAGGAAGGTGGAGGCCGTGTAGAGTTGGCCCAGACCCTCCTCCGCTACTGAGATTCGCAGTTTCCTTGGTTTGGCGGGCTATTACCATCGTTTCGTAGAAGGGTTCTCTTCGATTGCAGCACCTATGACCAGGTTGACCCAAAAGGGTGCCCCTTTTCAGTGGACAGATGAGTGTGAGGCGAGCTTTCAGAAGCTCAAGACAGCTTTGACTTCGGCCCCTATATTGATGTTGCCTACAGGTACGGGGTCCTATATCGTATATTGTGATGCCTCACGAGTTGGACTCGGCGCGGTATTGATGCAGGACGGTAGGGTGATTGCCTACGTGTCCAGACAGCTGAAGGTGCATGAGAAGAACTATCCTGTTCATGATTTGGAGCTAGCTGCCATTGTTCACGCCTTCAAGATTTGGCGTCATTACTTGTATGGGGTTCCTTGTGAGATCTACACTGATCACCGGAGTTTGCAGCACTTGCTTAAGCAAAAGGACCTGAATATGCATCAGAGGAGATGGTTGGAGCTACTGAAGGACTATGATATTACTATTATATATCATCCGGGCAAGGCTAATGTGGTTGCCGATGCCTTGAGTCGTCGGGCATAGAGTTTGGGGAGTTTGGCGTATCTACCAGCTTTGGAGAGGCCTATGCCGATGGATGTTCAGGCTTTAGCCAGGCAGTTTGTCAGACTGGATCTTTCGGAGCCCAGCCGGGTTCTAGCTTGTGTGGTTTCTCGGTCTTCTCTATTTGACCGCATCAGGGAGCGTCAGTTCGACGACCCTCATTTGCTTGTCCTTCGGGATAGAGTTCGGCGTGGTGATGCTCGAGATGTTACCATCGGGGATGATGGAGTTATGAGGATGCAGGGGCGTATCTGTGTGCCCAATGTAGATGATCTTCGAGAGCTGATTCTAGCAGAGGCCCATAGCTCGCGGTATTCCATCCATCCGGGTGCCGCGAAGATGTATCGAGACTTGAGGCAACATTACTGGTGGAGGCGGATGAAGAGGGATATAGTTTATTATGTTTCTAGATGCCTCAACTGCCAGTAGGTGAAGTACAAGCATCAGCGTCCAGGTGGATTGATGCAGCGGATTGAGATTCCAGAGTGGAAATGGGAGCGCATCACCATGGACTTTGTATCTGGACTTCCACGGACTGTTAGGAAGTTTGATTCCATTTGGGTTATGGTGGATCGGCTGACCAAGTCCGCCCATTTTATACCGGTGAGCACTACTTATTCATCGGAGCGACTGGCGGAGATCTATATCAGGGAGATAGTTCGGCTGCATGGTATTCCAGTTTCCACTATTTCAAATAGAGGCACTCGGTTCACTTCACGGTTCTGGAGAGCCGTACAGCAGGAGTTAGGTACTCGGGTGGAGCTGAGCACAGCGTTTCATCCCCAGACTGATGGTCAGTCCGAGCGCACTATTCAGATTTTGGAGGATATGCTCCGCGCGTGCGTGATTGAGTTTGGAGGTTCATGGGATCACTTCTTGCCACTGGCGGAGTTTGCTTATAACAACAGCTACCAGTCTAGTATTCAGATGGTACCGTATGAGGCCCTATATGGTAGGAGGTGCGGGTCTCCCGTAGGTTGGTTTGAGCCGGGCGAGGCCAGGTTGCTAGGTACTGATATGGTTCAGGATGCAATGGACAAGGTCAAGGTGATCCAGGACAGACTTCGTGCAGCCCAGTCTAGACATAAGAGTTATGCGGACAAGAAGGTTCGCGATGTGGCTTTTATGGTTGGTGAGCGGGTTCTGCTTCGAGTCTCGCCCATGAAGGGCGTTATGAGGTTTGGGAATTTATTGGCCCTTTTGAGATTTTGAGGCATATTGGGGAGGTTGCTTTTGAGTTGGCCTTACCTCCAAGTCTAGCCAGAGTTCACCCCGTATTTCATGTCTCCATGCTCTGGAGATACCATGGTGACCCGTCGCATGTGCTGGATTTCACATCTGTTCAACTAGATAATGATCTGTCTTATGTTGAGGAGCCGGTAGCCATTCTAGACAGACAGGTCAGAAAGCTAAGGTCAAAGAATATCGCTTCGGTAAAGGTTCAGTGGCGGGGCCAGCCGGTCGAGGAGGCGACTTGGGAGACCGAGCAGGATATGCGCAGCCAGTACCCTCATCTTTTCACTACTCCAGGTATGTTTTCTATACTCGTTCGAGGACGAATGAATCTTTTAAGAGTGGGAAGATGTAACGACCCGGCCGGTCGTTTTAGAAAATTTCGCCCCAATCCCCAATTTAACTGTTCCCCTAAGTTCATTTTTGCTATTGTGGTTTGCCGGGAAAGTCGGTTCTGAAATTTGGAGCATTTTGGGACATTTAGTCCCTAAATGAGAGCTTTAAAGTTAGAAAATGGTCCGTAGTCGGAACAGTGTTAAGCCGACCTCGGAACGGAAGTCCGATGGTTCCATTAGCTCCGTTAGGTGATTTCGGGGTTGGGAGCACGTTCGGAAAGTATTTTGGAGGTCCGTAGCTCAATTAGGCTTGAAATGCCGAAGTTTGAAATTTTGGCGAATCCGAACGATAGGTGAGATTTTGATCCGGGGGTCGGAATGGAATTCAGACAATTTCTGTAGCTTTGTCATGTGATTTTGGATATGTTCGCAAATTTTCAGGTCATTCGGACGTCGTTTGGTCGGGTTTTAGATCGAATGTGCAATTCGGAAAGTTTTAAGAAACTTAGGCTTGAATCCGTGTGTAAATGGTGAATTTGATGTTTAGGATGGTGTTTTTATGATTGTGACAAGTCCGTAACATGTTGTGGGGTATGTTGGTGGTTTTCGTTGGGGTCCCGGGGGCCTCGGGATGAATTCGGACCATCAACCGGGCATTTGAACTTGGCAAGAATCTGCAGAAAATTGCAGATCACTGGCAGGCATTTAAGCCTTCACGTTAGTGTGGCATGGGCCGCGTTCGCGAAGGCCAGGCGGATCAAAGCATCGCGATCGCGTGACTGGTCATCGCGTTCGCGTAGGTGCGTGAGGGTGTGCATCGCGTTCGCGTGATGGGTATCGCGAACACGTAGAAGGAAAATCAGGCGCTGGGAATTTGTTAATCGCGAACGCGTTGGAGCATTCGCGAAGGGAAAGCCAGAGTGAGCATCGTGAATGCGTGGGAGGCGTCGCGTTCGCGAAGAGTAAAATGAAGCTGGGCATCGCGAACGCATGGGAGCTCACGCGAACGCGTAGAGCAATGGGGTCTAGCAGTGAAATTAAATTGCAGAACAGAGGGCTCACGGGTTCATTCACCCAAAACATAATTTTGAGCCCTAGAGAGAAGAAAACACGAGGAAACACTAAGAAATCATCGGGGATTCATTGGAGGTAAGTTTTGAGGCTTAATTACATCATTTTATCATGAAATTCTTGATTATTTCACTGAAAATGGAAGATTAAAGGTGGGTTTGAGCCCTAGGCCTAAATTTTAGAAAACCTTTGATTTGAATGGGCAAACGAAGTCCGATTTCGATAAATTTTATATGCACGGACTCGTATTGAGATAAGAAACCCGAATATATAACTTTCGTGATTTTTCGATAAGCGTACCGAAAGTTCGATTTTGGCAACTTGGGGGTTTTGGTGTATTTTGAGTTGTTTTGATTGGGTAATGCCCAATTGGCCTATTTTGATGTGACTCTATTGATTTTTATAAGATATTACACCTGTGGAGGCCGACGATCGTGGAAAGAGAGTTGTTTCTTAGCGGTTTTGTACCGGAGTCGAGGTAAGTGGCTTGTCTAACCTCGTGTGGGGGAACTTTCACCCCTAGGATATTATGTGATAGTTTAAATGCCTTGTACACGAGGTCACGGGCGTGTACATGTGCTGGTTGTTGTAACGCACACTTTACTTGAATTGTCCGATTTGTGATATTCCTGCTCTTAACTGATAAAAGAGATAGTTTTACCCGGTATTAGTTAGAAAAGCATGATTGACTAGGGTTCAACATGTTTAATTGTTTAGTTGACTTACTTGAACTTCTTGATAAATTTGTCGGCACTAGCTTCGGTGAAGTTGTAATTAAACATATTATACTCTCTCTGTGTGTTTTCTTTAATTGATGTGTTGGTAGGGACTGCGGGTTCGATTCCCGGAGATCCTGAGTTATTGGTAGGGACTGTGGGTTCGATTCCCGAAGATCCTGAGTTATTGGTAGGGACTGCGGGTTCGATTCCCGGAGATCCCGAGTTATTGGTAGGGACTGCGGGTTCGATTCCTGGAGATCCTGAGTTATTGGTAGGGACTGCGGGTTCGATTCCCGGAGATCCTGAGTTATTGGTAGGGACTGCGGGTTCGATTCCCTGAGATCCTGAGTTATTGATTGAGTTGTTACTTGTTGTTATTTAATTGTAGACGGTTGCAGTAATCACTTATTTGTTGTTATTTCAAAGTCATTATCATCTGAACTGCTTAATATTATTAATATCATTAGGTTATTGTTTCTCTCAGTAGGGCCCTGACCTTCCTCGTCACTACTCCATCGAGGTTAGGCTTGGCACTTACCGAGTACCGCCGTGGTGTACTCATGCTACTCTTCTGCACACTTTTGTTGTGCAGATCCAGGTACATCAGGACAGGCTCATATCAGGTGATTCAGCAGCGCTTGGGGAGACCTCGAGGTATGATCTGCTACGTCCGCGGATCCGGAGGCCTTCCTTCTATTCTATTAGTGCTAGCAGATGTTTTCCTTCATTCCGTTGTTAGATACTCTTTACACATAGAGCTACGGTTGTATGTTCTCTTTTAATCTGAGTTACCCGTGGGATTACGGGTCTTGGTGGTGTTTTATACAGTGTATTTGACGTGTGTATGTGCCAAGCGGCACGGATTACATTCCTTTTATCTTATTTTCTGCTAATTCTTATTAAATGTTCATAAACTTGTATATTCCGCAACGTGTTAGGCTTACCTAGTCGTGGGGACTGGGTGCCATCACGACATGTTCACGATTGGTGAATTAGGGTCGTGACAGAAATGATGGAGAAGAAGCGTCTGTTGTCTTAGTAGAGAGAGGGCAAAGGGTTAGCAAATTAGATTTAATTGATAGGATAAATATTGGCCATTAAATTAAAATAAGGGATGGCTCAGATTAGGCTTAGGATAAAACAAGATAAAAATAAAGAAAAATACATAGAATTCTCTAGAATATGTGGGGTCAGAGTGTGAAGGGTGTGCTAGGCGTGTGTTCGGCATGTGTTTTGGACCGTTAGCGCCTATGTGGCACTGACGTGTGGATTACGTGGAGCTGACTGGGAAAAGAAGTTGAGTAGGTGGGCTGGTGGGTGTGGGCCTTCGATTTGGGCTATGAAAAGGGTCTAAATCTCTTTCTTCTTCATATTTTATTTGGGCTTCTTAAATCTTGATATACTTAGTAACAAATATTTATATTAAATAATTTTCTAGTGTTTAAGTAATTACAACCTTTTTGTTGTAAAAAATATATTTAGTATATACTAATAAATATACTACAAACAAGAGTAGGATCAATGCAATGCAGTAAAAAATATTTGTAAAGGAGAATATTATTAGATTGATGTTAAATGAAATTATTTGAGAGATAAAATCCTCACCGTCATCATAGTAGATATCTTAACAACAACAATGACAACAACAACAACAACAACAACAATAATAATAACAATAATAATAATAATAATAATAATAATAATAATAATAATAATAATAATAATAATAATAATAATAATAATAATAATGGTAGTAGTACTAGTAGTAGCAACAATAGTATCAGTATAATTTATTACACTAATAGCAATAACGACAAAAATAACAATAATTTTATAATAAAAATATTAATACTACTAATAAAATAATGATAGTAGTCGTAGTAACAATAGTAATACCAACACTAATATCAAATTAATATTAATACTAATAATAATAATAGTACTTAGCATTAGTCATAATATGTTAATACTAGTACTAATTCCAATGATAGTAGTAGTAATATTAATAATACTAGTAATAGTGATATTAGCTAAATAATAATAATAATTAGGTCTAGTTTGAGCTAAAAATGTTAAAATAACTATTCTTACGTTATTAGTGATATTAGAAGCCTAAAGAAATAGTTTGGAAGAAAGGAGGGTCAAAATTGGATGTCAACAACAAGAATATATTGCTCATCCATCTGGAAATCAACCGCATCCAGAGGTGGATAAGTTTGAATGTGTGACGACCCAAAGGGTCATCACCTGTTTTCCTCACTTGTTCCGTACGTCCGAGGCCTTGAAAATCTCATTCTATGTTGCCTCGATTTACGTGCACGATCCGAGCATGTAGCCGGAAAGATTTTTCGATAGAAAATATGAATTCTATGAGAAATTTGGATAAAAATGATATTATTATTGATATGGTTGACTTCGGTCAACATTTTTAGTAAACGGATCCGGACTCGAGAATGGACGGTCCCGGAAGGTCCGTAGGAAAATATGGGACTTGGGCATGCGTCCGGAGTCGAATTCTGAGGCCTAGAGCCCAAGTTATGAATTTTTCTGTGAAATTGTTTTTGATGTAATTATTAAAGGAAAATGAATTAATTGACCTTGGTATCGCGCTCGTATTTTGGTTTCGACGCCCGGTACAAGTCTTAAATATTATATATGTGCTTTCTGCAAAGTTTGGTAACATTTGGATGTCGTTTGATATGTTTTGGACCTTGAGTTCCAAGTTTGAATGTTTTGAAAACCAAAAGTATGAAAATCATGAACTGAGGCTTGATTTGATGAAAACGATGTCATATTGGCGATGTGATCCCACGAACAAGTTTGTAATGTATTTTTGATGTTGTGTACATGTTTGGTCTGGAGCCCGGAGGGCTCGGGTAAAGATTTGATAGGCCGTTGGATCAATTTCTGAATTTTAACACTGCTGGTTTTTCACCCAGTTGTTGTCTTCGCAATTGCGAAGATTTTCTCGCAACTGCGAGAGGTCCCAGTCTAGCCTTGGTTCGCAAATGCGAACCATACTTCGCAAATGCGAAGTTGGCAGGATTGAGCACTGCTTCGCAAATGCGAAGTCTACCTCGCAAATGTGAGGCCTTCAGTGTTAAGCCTGGCTTCGCAAATGCGAAGCATTTGTCGCAAATGCGAAGGCCCCTTAATCTAGCCTTGTTCGCAATGCGAACAAATGTTCGCAAATGCGAAGGCCCCAGTTATGCCTTGGCTTCGCAAATGCGAACAAAAGTTCGCAAATGCGAACAAAAGTTCGCAAATGCGAACTTCCCATCCTTAGCTTATTTTTCGAACTCCAGATATTGGTCGGGGTTCGCAATTGCGAACCCCTGCTCGCAAATGCGAACACAGAGACCTGTAAATCACGATTTCCAGCTTCATTTTTCATATTTCACAACCCAAAAACATCCATTGGCGATTTTTCACGAACTCCCTCTTCTTCAAAGCAATTGTAAGTCACTTTCTACTTAATTCTTTCAATTTCTAACAACATTAAACATGTTTTTCAATAGAAATCAAAGGTTTTCATGGTAGAAATTCTTGTTTTTGGTAGAATATAGGGTTTTTCATGAATTGGGCAATTGGACCTCGAATTGAGGTCCGATTTTGAAACAAATCATATACTTGAACTCGTGGAGGAATGGGTAACCTGATTTTAGTCCGAACCCCGAGTTCTGACCATGTGGGCCCGGGGTTGATATTCACTATTTCGGGTAGAATGTTGTAAAAATTATAATGGACCATATGAATTAGTTTGTTGAGTACTATTGATGATATTAAATCAATTGTGTATAGATACGATTGGATTGGAGCCAAATTTGAAAGGAAAAGGCATTGCCACGGATTGAATTGTTCGTAAACATTCGAGGTAAGTGTTTGTTCTATCCTAGCTTGAGGGAATAGGATTGTGTGTTATGTGCTATGTGATCGAGTACGGTGTATGGGCTGTGGTGACGAGCATCCATACACTGGCGTCTAGCATGATCGTGAGTTATTGTTGATACTTGTTATGAGACATATTTGAAGATAAATTGTTGAACCCTTGCCGGGTTGGAGAGTTGCTATTGTTTTCCCTTGCCGGGACCATTGTTGTAGTGATTATTGTGTCCATTGCCGGGACGGTTTATGATTTGTTGTTTTCATTCTCTGCCCTTAACTGTGATTGTTATCTGGGTGAGGATGAGTGACAAAGCACGAAGGGTGATGTCGTGCCTTGATTTATTGTTTATGCACGAAGGTTAATGTTGTGCCTTGTTATTGATTATGCACGAAGGTTAATGCCGCGCCATGTTATTGATTATACACGAAGGTTAATGTCGTGCCATGTTATTGATTATGCACGAAGGATCATGCCGTGCCTTGTTATTAAACCATGTACGAAGGATCATGCCATACCATGGATGTGAGGATGAGAGTAAAAGCACGAAGGGTGATGCCGTGCACTTTATTTGCTATTTGGTGAGGATGAGAGTAAAAGCACGAAGGGTGATGCCGTGCACTTTATTTGCTATTTTATTGACTTGACATTACTTGTTTCTCATTATACTTGTTTTTCCTCGTTGATTTAATGATCGTTGTTAACTGTTGAGTTCTTCTGTGATATTCCCTATTATGTTGTTACTTGATTATTTCTCGTTATCTTGTGGTATACATATATAGAACTGCACAGGTTTATGTGGGTGTCTGGTCCTAGGCTTGTCACTACTTTGCCGGGATAAGCCAGGCACTTACCAGCACATGGGGTCGGTTGTGCTGATGCTACATTTCTGTGCGTTTTTGCATAGGTCCAGGTTACGATCAGGAGCAGCAGCAACAGTAAATCGATTGCGTGGGAGTTGATCATATTTGAGATCGAGGTAGCTTGCGGACGTCCGCAGGCCCGACGTTTCTCTCTTTATTTATGTTGTTAGCTGTAGTCTCTTTGTTCCGAGACAAACAGAATTATGTTATATTTCCTTCAGACTTTTATGTGTAGTATTCAGTAGTAGTTCGTGAGTTGGTGACTCCACGTCTTGGGTAGAGGATTTCAGTATCCGTTACCTTGAAAATACTTGTTTCTATTTTTATAAAGTCTTCCGCACTTGTTTAATTAAGATTATGATTTTGATTGTTAAATTGAGTATGAAGTATTGCTAAAAACAGGATAGTGTGTGTAAAGTGGCTTGCCTAGCTATCACGAGTAGGCGCCATCACGATCCCGATGTTGGGGGAAAATCCGGGTCGTGACAAGTTGGTATCCGAGCTCTAGGTTACATAGGTCTCACCACTCACGAACAAGCTTAGTAGAGTTTGAGAGGTAGGTACGGAGACGTCTGTACTTGTCCTCCAGATTCTATTGAGTTAGGAAAGAGTCTCTCATTTGTTCCTTCTTGTCGTGCGATTTGTTCCTCAAATGCTGATTGAACTTCTATTCTGTCCTTTCGCAGATGGTGAGGACATGCGCTTCTTCGTCCGGTGACCAGCAACCCGAGCCCCAGGCAGCTCCCGTGTGGGTCAAGGGCCGAGGCCTTATCAGAGGCCGTTGTAGGGGTAGAGCTCAGCCCCCGGCAGCTACCCTAGAGGTGGAACCTCATATTGAGATTGGCGAGGAGGTTCCATTCTCGGCAGCTCCAGTGGGCCCATCTCAGGTCCCAGGAGAGGCTTTATTTACCCCGGATCTTCGGGAGGCTCTGGTTAGGATAACGGGTTTTATGGACAGCGTTGCAAGATCGGGCTTATTACCAGCTGCACCAGCCGCTTCTCAGGCTGGAGGAGGGGCCCGGACTCCTGTTGCTCGTACTCCGGAGCCAGTAGCTCCTCAGCCTCAGGCACCATTGGTTCAGCCTAGCTATGGCCACTCAGTCAGGTACCACGGCTCATGCCGGAGATGGAGCGGCCATGACTTCCGATTCTTTGTGGAGACTTGATCGGTTCTCCAAGCTGTTTACCACTACATTCAGCGGTGCCATATCAGAGGATCCTCAGGACTTCTTATTCAGTTGCCATGAGATTCTCAAGACTATGGGGATCGTGGAGACAAATGGAGTTGACTTCTGTACATTCAGGCTTTCAGGATCCGCCAAGACTTGGTGGAGGGATTATTGCTTGACTCGACCAGCAGGGTCCCCAGCTTTATCATGGGATCAGTTTGCAGAGCTATTTCTGGAGAAGTTTCTCCCTTGCTACTCAGCGGGATGCACTTCGGAGGCAGTTTGAGCGCCTCCATCAGGGCACTATGACGGTCACTCAGTATGAGACGAGATTTGTTGATTTGGCTCGTCATGCAGTGGTGATACTTCCCACAGAGCGGGAGAGGGTCCGCAGGTTTATAGATGGGCTTAATCAGCCAAATAGGCTTCAGATGGCGATGGGAATGAGGAGTGACATATCATTTCAGGAGGCAGCTAATGCAGCACGCAGGGTTGAGATGGCTCTTGCTCGGGGAGGTGGTTATTCTTCGGACAAGAGGCCTCGTCATTCAGGCAGGTTTAGTGGTTCTTCTTCTGGTGGCAGAGAATCTTTTGATAGAGGCCAGTCTTCCAGGCCTTTCCATTCCGCCTTTCAGGCTTCACAGGGTGGACCAGGTGATCGTGGTTTTCGTGGGCAGTATTCAGATCAGCCTCCTGTTAATGCTCAGCCTCTTCAGAGTGTACGTGGAGGCCATTTAGGTCGTCAGGGCCAGCAGCCCTATCAGTCTAAGAGTTGTTATGGTTGTGGTGACCCAGGTCATTTTATCAGGTACTGCCCTCGAGCAACGGGCAACCCTCAGCAACGAGGTCCTCGTCTTATGATTCAGGCCCCAGCTGACCCTCAGCCTGCCCAGCCAGCCAGAGGCGGGGGTAGAGATTATAGAGGTGGAGGTCGAGACCGTAGAGGTGGAGACCGTCCAGCCAGAGGTAGAGGTCAGCCAGTTGATGGCCGTCCTAGAGACGTAGCTCAGAGGGGAGGTGCAGATCCCCGATTCTATGCTTTACCAGCCAGGCCAGAGGCAGAGGCATCAGATGCCGTGATTACAGGTACCATTCTTGTGTGTGGCAGAGGTGCTTCAGTATTATTTGACCCTGGGTCTACATATTCATATGTGTCTTCCTACTTTGCATCGTATTTGGCCGTACCTAGCTGTGCTCTGGATATTTCAGTTTATGTATCTACACCAGTGGGCGACTCCATTGTAGTCGATCGGGTACATCGCTCGTGCGTAGTTATCTTTGGGGTCTTGAGACCCGTGTTGATCTGTTGCTTTTGGACATGGTGGATTTTGATGTCATATTGGGGATGGACTGGTTGTCCCCATACCATGCTATTCTAGATTGTCATGCTAAGGCTGTGACCTTGGCCTTGCCAGAATCACCTCGACTAGAGTGGAAATGTACCTCTAGCCACTCCGTTCGCACTGTTCATTTCATACGTTAAGACTTGATGCATGATTGAGAATGGGTGTTTAGCTTATTTGGCGCATGTTCGTGACTCCAGCACAGAGGTTCCTTCTATTGACTCGGTCCCTATTGTACGGGAGTTTCCCGAGAATTTTCCTTCAGACCTGCCGGGTATGCCACCCGACAGGGATATTGATTTCTGCATTGATCCGGCACCGGGCACTCAGCCCATCTCTATTCCACCCTATCGTATGGCCCCGCCGGAGTTAAAAGAGTTAAAAGATCAGTTGCAAGACCTTCTTGAGAAGGGCTTTATCAGGCCTAGTGTTTCCCCCTGGGGAGCACCTGTATTGTTTGTGAAGAAGAAAGATGGCTCGATGCGGATGTGTATTGATTACCGACAACTGAACAAAGTGACGATAAAGAATAAGTATCCACTGCCGAGGATTGATGATTTATTTGACCAGCTCCAGGGAGCGAGGGTGTTCTCAAAGATAGACTTGAGGTCAGGCTACCATCAGCTAAAGATCAGGGCGGCTGACATTCCTAAGATAGCCTTTTGCACTAGATATGGGCATTATGAGTTCTTGGTCATGTCCTTCGGGTTGACCAATGCCCCAGCAGCATTCATGGAGTTGATGAATTAGGTGTTCAGGCCTTACTTAGATTTGTTCGTGATAGTCTTTATAGATGACATCCTGGTATACTCTTGCAGCCAGGAAGAGCACGAGCAGTACCTCCGAGTGGTTCTTCAGACTCTAAAGAATAATCACCTATATGCCAAATTTTCGAAATGTGAGTTCTAGTTGAGTTCGGTAGCATTTCTGGGTCACATCATATCAGTGGAAGGTATTCAGGTGGACCTAAAGAAGATTGAGGCAGTCCAAAATTGGCCTCGACCAGCTTCAGTGACTGAGATCCGGAGTTTCTTGGGGTTAGCAGGTTACTACCGTCGATTTGTAGAGGGGTTTTCTTCTATTGCGGCCCCGATGACCAGGTTGACCCAGAAGGGTACCCAGTTCCAGTGGTCAGATGAGTGTGAGGCGAGCTATCAGAAGCTCAAGACAGCCTTGACTACAACACCAGTGCTGATACTACCTACGGGTGCATGGCCTTATACAGTTTACTGTGATGCGTCCCACACAGGGCTTGGAGCAGTATTGATGCAGGATGGTAAGGTTATTGTTTATGCTTTGAGGCAGTTAAAAATACATGAGAAGAATTATCCAGTACATGATCTTGAGTTAGCAGCAGTGGTGCATGCCTTGAAGATCTGGAGGCATTATCTATATGGTGTGACATGTGAGATATACACTGATCACAAGAGCCTACAGTATTTGTTCAATCAAAAGGAGTTGAATCTACGACAGCGGAGATGGTCAGAGTTGCTGAAAGACTATAATGTTACTATTCTATATAACCCAAGTAAGGCCAATGTGGTGGCCGATGCATTGAGTAGAAAGTCTGCCAGCATGGGTAGCCTTGCATTCATTCCGGTCAGTCAGAGACCATTTGCTCTAGATTCCAGGCCTTAGCCAACCAGTTCGTGAGACTAGACATTTCTGAGCCTAGCAAGGTGTTAGCCTACACGGTCGCTCGTTCTTCTCTAGTAGAGCGCATCTGTGAGAGGCAATTTGATGATCCTCATTTGCGTGATTTGAGAGGTACAGTACAGCGGGGAGGTGCCACAAAGGTAAATCTAGATGATGATGGGGTATTGAGATTGCGGGGTCGAGTTTGTGTGCCCAATGTCGAAGGGATTCGAGAGTTGATCTTAGCGGAGGCCCATAGTTCGCGGTATTCCATTCACCCGGGCACCGCGAAGATGTACCAGGACTTACGGCAGCACTATTGGTGGCGCAGAATGAAGAAAGATATCGTTGCGTATGTCGCTCGGTGTCTAAATTGTCGGCAGGTGAAATATGAGCACCAGAGACCTGGTGGTGTATTCCAGAGGATTGAAATTCCCGAGTGGAAATGGGAGCGGATCACTATGGACTTCGTTACTGGACTTCCTTTGACTCGGAGGAAATTTGATGCTATTTGGGTCATTGTTGATAGGCTGACCAAGTCGGCACATTTTATTCCAGTATCTGTCTCCTACTCGTCGGAGAGGTTAGCGGAAGTTTACATTAGGGAGATTGTTCGTCTTCATGGGGTGCCAGTATCTATTATCTCCGATCGGGGTACGCAGTTTACCTCGCGATTTTGGAGAGCGGTCCAGCAGGAGTTAGGCACCCAGGTTCAGTTGAGTACAGCATTTCATCCTCAGACGGATGGCCAGTCCGAGAGGACTATTCAGATTCTAGAGGACATGCTTCGAGCTCTGTGTTATTGATTTCGGAGGCTCGTGGGACCAGTTTCTGCCATTAGCAGAGTTTGCCTACAGTAACAGTTACCTGTCTAGCATCCAGATGGCTCCGTATGAGGCGTTGTATGATAGGCGATGTCGATCACCAGTTGGATGGTTTGAACCGGGAGAGGCTCGGTTGTTGGGTACAGATTTAGTTCAAGAGGCCTTGGATAAGGTCAAGACTATCCAGGAGAGATTGCGTTCAGCTCAGTCCAGACAGAAGACTTATGCGGATCGTAAGGTTCGAGATGTAGATTTCATGGTTGGTGAGCGAGTATTGCTCGGAGTGTCACCTATGATGGGCGTGATGAGGTTCGGGAAGAAGGGCAAGCTCAGCCCTAGGTATATTGGTCCATTTGAGATTCTAGACCGAGTGGGAAGGGTGGCTTACAGACTTGCTCTGCCACCTAGCTTATCAGCCGTGCATCGAGTTTTTCATGTATCTATGCTTCGGAGATACCACGGTGATCCCACACATGTGTTAGTCTTCAGCACTGTCCAATTGGACAATGATCTATCCTATGAGGAGGAGTCGGTGGCCATTCTAGGACCGGCAGGTCCGACAGTTGAGGTCGAAGAGTTATCCTTTTGTGCATGTTCAGTGGAGAGGTCAGCCTCCTAAGGCATTGACCTGGGAGTCCGAGTCTGATATGCGGAGCCGCTACCAACATTTGTTCCCAGACTCAGGTACTTCTTTCTCTTGTCCGTTCGAGGACGAACGGTTGTTTTAGAGGTGGAGAATGTGACGACCCAAAGGGTCATCACCTGTTTTCCTCACTTGTTCCGTACGTCCGAGGCCTTGAAAATCTCATTCTATGTTGCCTCGATTTACGTGCATGATCCGAGCATATAGCCGGAAAGATTTTTCTATAGAAAATATGAATTCTATGAGAAATTTGGATAAAAATGATATTAATATTGATATGGTTGACTTCTATCAATATTTTTGGTAAACGGACCCGGACCCGAGATTGGATGGTCCCGGAAGGTCCGTAGGAAAATATGGGACTTGGACATGCGTCCGGAGTCGAATTCCGAGGCCTAGAGCCCAAGTTATGAATTTTTCCGTGAAATTGTTTTTGATGTAATTATTAAAGGAAAATGAATTAATTGACCTTGGTATCGGGCTCGTATTTTGGTTCCGACGCCCGGTACAAGTCTTAAATATTATATATGTGCTTTATGCAAAGTTTGGTGACATTTGGATGTCGTTTGATATGTTTTGGACCTTGAGTTCCAAGTTTGAAAGTTTTGAAAACCAAAAGTATGAAAATCATGAACTTGAGGCTTGATTTGATGAAAAGATGTGATATTGGCGATGTGATCGCACGAACAAGTTTGTAATGTGTTTTTGATGTTGTGTACATGTTTTGTCTGGAGCCCGGGGGCTCGGGTAAAGATTTGATAGGCCGTTGGATCAATTTCTGAATTTTAACACTGCTGGTTTTTCACCGAGCTGTTGTCTTCGCAATTGCGAGAGGTCCCAGGCTAGCCTTGGTTAGCAAATGCGAACCATACTTCGCAAATGCGAAGTTGGCAGGATTGAGCAGCACTTCTTCGCAAATGCGAAGTCTACCTCGCAAATGCGAGGCCTTCAGTGTTAAGCCTGGCTTCGCAAATGCGAAGGCCCCTTAATCCAGCCTTGTTCGCAAATGCGAACAAATGTTCGCAAATGCGAAGGCCCCAGTTATGCCTTGGCTTCACAAATGCGAACAAAAGTTCGCAAATGCGAACTTCCCATCCTTAGCTTATTTTTCGAACTACAGATATTGGTCGGGGTTCGCAATTGCGAACCCCTGCTCGCAAATGCGAACACAGAGACCTGTAAATCACGATTTCCAGCTTCATTTTTCATATTTCACAACCCAAAAACATCCATTGGCGATTTTTCACGAACTCCCTCTTCTTCAAAGCAATTGTAAGTCACTTTCTACTTAATTCTTTCAATTTCTAACAACATTAAACATGTATTTCAATAGAAATCAAAGGTTTTCATGGTAGAAATTCTTGTTTTTGGTAGAATATAGGGTTTTTCATGAATTGGGGAATTGGACCTCGAATTGAGGTCCGATTTTGAAACAAATCATATACTTGAACTCGTGGAGGAATGGGTAACCTGATTTTAGTCCGAACCCCGAGTTCCGACAATGTGGGCCCGGGGTTGATATTCACTATTCCGGGCAGAATGTTGTAAAAAGTATAATTGACCATATGAATTATTTTGTTGAGTAGTATTGATGATATTAAATCAATTGTGTATAGATACGATTGGATTGGAGCCAAATTTGAAAGGAAAAAGCATTGCCACGGATTGAATTGTTCGTAAACATTCTAGGTAAGTGTTTGTTCTATCCTAGCTTGAGGGAATAGGATTGTATGTTATGTGCTATGTGATCGAGTGCGGTGTATGGGCTGTGGTGACGAGCATCCATACACTGGCGTCTAGCATGACCGTGAATCATTGTTGATACTTGTTGTGAGAGATATTTGATGATAAATTGTTGAACCCTTGCCGGGTTGTAGAGTTGCTATTGTTTTCCCTTGCCGGGACCATTGTTGTAGTGATTATTGTGTCCCTTGCCGGGACGGTTCATGATTTGTTGTTTTCATTCTCTGCCCTTAACTGTGATTGTTATCTGGGTGAGGATGAGTGATAATGCACGAAGGGTGATATCGTGCCTTGATTTATTGTTTATGCACGAAGGTTAATGCCGTGCCTTGTTATTGATTATGCACGAAGGTTAATGTCGTGCCATGTTATTGATTATGCACGAAGGTTAATGCCGTGCCATGTTATTGATTATGCACGAAGGATCATGCCATGCCTTGTTATTGAACCATGTACGAAGGATCATGCCGTACCATGGATGTGAGGATGAGAGTAAAAGCACGAAGCGTGATGC
Source organism: Nicotiana noctiflora (assembly GCA_032618575.1). Classification (NCBI taxonomy): domain Eukaryota; kingdom Viridiplantae; phylum Streptophyta; class Magnoliopsida; order Solanales; family Solanaceae; genus Nicotiana; species Nicotiana noctiflora. The sequence continues at coordinate 46,656 of JASVEL010001182.1, forward strand.
CGTGCACTTTATTTGCTATTTGGTGAGGATGAGAGTAAAAGCACGAAGGGTGATGCCGTGCACTTTATTTGCAATTTCATTGACTTGACATTACTTGTTTCTCATTATACTTGTTTTTCCTCGTTGATTTAATGATCGTTGTTAACTGTTGAGTTCTTCTGTGATATTCCTTATTGTGTTGTTACTTGATTATTTCTCGTTATCTTGTGGTATACATATATAGAACTGCACAGGTTTATGTGGGTGTCTGGTCCTAGGCTTGTCACTACTTCGCCGGGATAGGCCAGGCACTTACCAACACATGGGGTCGGTTGTGCTGATACTGCACTTCTGTGCGTTTTTGCACAGGTCCAGGTTTCGATCAGGAGCAGCAGCAATAAATCTTTTGCGTGGGAGTTGATCATATTTGAGACCGAGGTAGCTTGCAGACGTCCGCAGGCCCGGCGTCTCTCTCTTTATTTATGTTACTAGCTGTAGTCTCTTTGTTCCGAGACAAACAGAATTATGTTATATTTCTTTCAAACTTTTATGTGTAGTATTCGGTAGTAGTTCGTGAGTTGGTGACTCCACGTCTTGGGTAGAGGATTTCAGTATCCGTTACCTTGAAAATACTTGTTTCTATTTTTATAAAGTCTTCCGCACTTGTTTAATTAAGATTATGATTTTGATTGTTAAATTGAGTATGAAGTATTGCTAAAAACAGGATAGTGTGTGTAAAGTGGCTTGCCTAGCTATCACGAGTAGGCGCCATCACGATCCCGATGTTGGAGAAAAATCCGGGTCATGACAGAATGGCTCATAAAGGAGGCAAATGAAGAACTATATCCAGGATGTAAGAAATTTAGCAAAATGTCCTTTTTGATGGAGCTGTACCGTACAAAATGCATGTTGAAATGGTCAAATGAATCGTTTAATGCTTTTGCTTGGACAATCGAAGGATGCGCTGCCTGAAGGAGAAAAATTGCCTCTTTCTTTCTATGAGACCAAAAAGATAGTTGAAGGCTTAAACATAAAGTATGAGAACATTCATGCTTGTCCCAATAATTGCATGCTTTTTAGGAAAGAGTTTACTAATAATAATGTCAATAAATGCAATTTTTGTGGAGCTTCTAGATGGAAAAATGATGCTAGAAAAATTCCAGCCAATGTCCTAAGGTATGTTCCTTTAAAACCAAGGCTACAAAGACTGTTTATGTCTTCGAAAACATCTAAAGCAATGCGTTGGCATCATCAATAGCGCAACAAATATGGAGTTCTACGACATCCTGCGGATTCTGAAGCTTGAAAAAAATTGATAGTAAATATCCTGAATTTGCTGGAGACCCTCACAATGTGCGCCTAGGATTAGCTTCTGATGGGTTTAATCCATTTGGCACAATGCGAACTGTTCATAGTACATGGTCAGTGATTTTAATGTCATATAATCTTCCTCCATGGATGTGCATGAAATAGGAGTTCTTCATTCTGTCGTTACTTATTCCTGGACCCAAAGCGCCTGGCAATAATATCGATGTATTTTTGCAACCTCTAATAGAAGAGTTAAATGAATTATACTAAGGAGATATTTCAAATACGAGCAGCTCTCATGTGGACTATAAATGACTTTCTTGCATATGGTACTCTCTCTGGATGGAGCACTTATGGTCGATTTGCATTCCCTTATTATAACATAAAGACTCAATCTAGAAGGCTGAAACATGGCAGAAAGTTTGTTACATAGGGGCATCGATGCTTCTTGAAGTCGGGACATAAATATCGGAATGATGCGAAATCATTTGATGGGACTAATGAAACAAGACCTGCACCGTGTCCAGTATCTGGGTTAGTAGTGTTGAATCAAGTTAAAGATATAAAATTTACTCTCAGCCAGTTAAGTGAAGGGGTAAGTGGGGTGAAGAAAAACACATGAAAAAAGAGAAATATTTTTTTCGATCTTCCTTATTGGAAATTTATCTTGGTGCGATTCTTGATGTGATGTACATAGAAAGAATGTGTGCAATAACTTAATTTATACACTATTGAATCTTGGTAAAAAGTCTAAAGACAACTTAGAAGCTCGATTGGACTTGAAGGATATAAAAATAAGACCAAGCTTATGGTCTAAATATCGAGCTAGTCGGAGAGCATATCTTTCTGCTACTTTTTTTCACAATGTCTCAGCAGGAAAAGGAGTTATTTTATGAAGTACTACAAACTGTCAAGTTTCCAAATGGTTATGTGTCTAATATTCCACGTTGTGTTTGCAAACAAATGTTATATGGGCTAAAAACTCACGATTGTCATGTTATAATGCAAAAACTTCTTCCTCATGCCTTGCGGAGATCGGTAGATAAAAGAGTAAGTTCAATTTCAATTGAACTATGCACATTCTTTCGTGTTTTGTGTAGCAAAGAGCTAAAACTAAAAGAGTTAAACCTACTTGAAGAAAAATCCCAGAAACATTGTCTACTATGGAAAAACTCTTCCTACAAGGATTCTTTACTGTTATGAGACACTTGGTTATTCATTTGGCAACTAAGGCTAACCATGCGGGACCAGTACATTATCGCTGGATGTATCCAATTGAGAGGTATGTAGAATATCACCGAATCTTTGTTATATGTCTTTAGTTGTTAAATACTCTACTAATAACATTACTTTGTTCCATAGGTATTTGGGTACTTAAAATCATATGTTCGTAATCATGCATGTCCAGAAGGTTCAATAGCAGAAGCATACATAGCAAATGAGTGTATGCATCCTGCTCACGATATTTAGAGGGTGGAGATTCAAGGTCTTAAATGGAGTGATAAAATTGAGCATGAGACTAATAAAGAAGAATCTCTTTTTCCTACCGTTGGGGAGTCGTACGGTGGAGTAGATGTATTTGTCACGACCCAAACCCGGTCGTGATGGCGCCCAACCCTAAAGCTAGGCAAGCCTGACCAACAGTCACTCTCAAACCAACAGTAAATTTCAAACCGACAATTTAAGGAGAATAAAATAATTTTAGAATAAGAATCCATTATTTATAGAAGAATAATACTGAGAAAATGCGAAGAATGATAAAAACTCTCGTAAATGATCTGCAGTCACGAGTCTAGAGCCTCTAAACAAAACTAGATAACAATATCTGAACAAAATACTCAAGTCTGGAAATGTATATATAAATAAAACTGAAATAGGAAGAGTAGTCAGGTCCTGCGAACGTCAAGCAACTACCTCAACAACTCTGATAAGCTTTGGAAACAAAGACTGCTCAGCTAAGCCTCCGGTGTACCTAAATCTGCACACAAGGTGCAGGGAGTAGGTGTGAGTACTACCGACTCAGTGAGTAATAAGCATATAAAATTCCTAAAGATAAGAAATCCACCAAATGCCACAAAGTAAAGCTAAAACTAACAATTTGACACCTTACTACGAACTAACATCAAACAACTTCAAATATAACAGTCAAGTATAATGTAAAAATGTAAGGCAAATGTATATGAACACGTTGTGGTGTACAGCCCGATCTATTTAACGTCGACGGCGCTCACTAGGGGTGTGTACAGACTCTGGAGGGGATCCTTCAGCCCAAGCACAATATAATCATATCATTCGTTGCGGCATGCAGCCCGATCCATACTCGGTCCACAATATGCATATGAGTCACATAACAGTTTCAATTTATTAATTTCTAGTTTCCAATTCATTAATAAGGAAAATACTTTGGTTACTTAATTTTCAGGAAAAAAGTGACTTAGCATTTCATAATAGTTATTAAACACAGGACTGAGATAAATGATTTTACAAATCATGCTATCACAATGATATTCATCCTCTGAGGATACTACAGATCGGCACAAGGCCCCAAACATGGCAATAAGCCCAGATATATCCACTATAGGGTGCGTATCAGTCGCCAATATAGAAACATTCTTGTTCAGGATGGACCAAGCACAATCCCCAGTCATAACCAATCCCGGACCCGCCATGGTATGCGAGTTACGCCCTACAATAGCATCACAATGTGATAAGCCGGGGTTTCAAACCCTCGGGCCATCATATACACCAACTACTCACCTCTAACCGGTCGTAGAATGATCCGCAATGCCTTTTCCTTTCGTATTGACCTCCCTGCGCATCGAATCTAGTCAAAACCACAACGAATACATAAATATGGGTTAAAGAAACATAACCCAATCAAAAATACTCGAAAAGTACTCAAATTCACGAAGTTGGTCAAACCCGAGCCCCAGGCCCACTTCTAAAAAATTCTTATAATCAAATCAATGGATTCCTCGTCTCACCACGAGTCCGTACATATAAAGTTTATCGAAAACGGAGTTCAAATGACCTTTCAAATCCTAAATATTTGTTTTAAAAAACAAAGCCCTTGTTCTTCACAATTTCTACCCACTTTCATGAATTTGAGTGTTGATTCTTCCAAAAAATGGTGTTTTCTAGTCAAGAGACTTACCTCCAATCAATACCCATTAAAACCCCTCTTCAAATCGCTCAAAAAGCTCTCTTGGTGGAGTAAAATGGTGAAAAGATAATGTGGGTCGCTGATATAAGGGTTTTAAACATTCTGTCAGATCACTGTAGTGACCCATATGTGATCACATCACTACACATACGATCACATAGGACAAAAATTTAGGCCCTCAATTTTCCTCTTATGCGATCGCAGGACAGGCCATGCGATCGCATAGCACTCTGTATTCCCCTTCTACGCGATCGCATGAGTCCCCATACGACTGCACTGTACAAACTCCTCAACATATGCGATCACAGACCCCTTTACGCGATCGCATAGAGCAAATCTTCACCCCCTCAGATCCTTCTATGCGATCGCAGACATACCTACGCGATCGCATAGAGTAAACTTTCTCTGCAATTTTTCTGTTGCACTATTCATGTTCAAAATTTTCCGTTAGCCATGCAAAATTACGTCGAGGCCCTCGGGACCTCAACCAAATGCACATATATGCTCTATTACTCCATTCAAACTTGCTCGTAACATAAAAACATTATCATAAACATCAAAATCATCGAATTACCACGGATTCAAGCCTAAGTTAAACTAAAACTTCCGAAACATGCATTTGCTCTGAAACCCGACCTAAACACCTTCGAATGACCTAAAACTTTGCACGCATATCTAAATTTACCTAACGGAGCTACTGCAACTCTCGGAATTCCATTCCGACCCTCGGATCAAAATCTCACCTACCATCCGAAATTTACCAAAATTCAACCTTAGCCAATTCAAGCCTAATTCTATATCGGACCTCCAAATTCAATTCTGATTGCGCTCCTAAGTCACAAATCATACCCCAAAACTAGTCGAATCATCAAAATCCATTTCGAGCATTCTAACTCATAAGTCAACATTCGGTTGACTTTTCCAAACTAACCTTCTCATAAAGAGACAAATGGTCTCATCTCCAACCGAACTATATCCGAATTACTTCAAATTCTCCAAACACATATAATGAAATATATATAAGCATAAAATAGGGAAAACGGGGTGATAACTCCCCTAACAACGGGTCAGGTCGTTACATCCTCCCCAACTTAAATAAATGCTCGTCCTCGAGCGGGTCAAGAAACGTACCTGGAGTCTCAAACAAGTGAGGATATTTGCTCCACATATCTTGATCGGTCTCCCAAGTGGCTTTCTCTACGGGCCGACCCCTCCATTGCACCTTCACCGAAGCTATGTCCTTAGATCTCAACTTTCGAACCTAACGATCCAAAATGCCTACCGGCTCCACATCGTAGGTCAAGTCCTCATCCAACTGTATTGTGCTGAAGTTTAATACATGAGACGGGTCCCCAACATACTTCCGGAGCATAGAAATATGGAACACCGGATGAACTCCTGACAAGCTAGGTGGCAAGGCAAGCATATATATAGGCCACCTCCCCAATCCTCCTAAGTATCTCAAAATGTCTAATGAACCTTGGACTCAGCTTTCCTTTGTTTCCAAACCTCATAACGCCTTTCATAGGCAAAACCTTCAACAAGACCTTCTCGCCTACCGCATAAGATACATCTCGAACCTTTCGATCCGCATAGCTCTTCTGACGCGACTGAGCAGTACGAAGTCTCTCCTGGATCACTTTCACCTTTTCTAAGGCATCCTGAACTAACTCTATCCCCAATAATCTAGCCTCGCCGGGCTCAAACCAACCAACCGGAGATCTACACCAAGGCTTCATATGGTGCCATCTGAATGCTGGATTGATAGCTGTTGTTATAAGCAAACTTTACAAGTGGCAAGAATTCAGCCCAAGAACCTCCAAAATCGATAACATGGGCATGCAACATGTCCTCCAATATCTGGATAGTACGCTCGGACTGCTCGTCCGTTTGAGGATGAAATGACGTGCTCAACTCTACCTGTGAACCCAACTATCGCTGAAATGTTCTACAGAATTGAGAAGTAAACTGGGTACCTCTATCCGATATAATAAAAACTGGGACCCCATGCAACCGCACAATCTCTCGGATGAAAATCTCTACTAGCCACTCCGAAGAATAGGTAGTGCATACATGAATGAAGTGTGCGAACTTGGTCAGTCTATCCACAATCACCCAAATAGAATAAAACTTCTTCGAGGTACGAGGAAGACCACTCACAAAATCCATAGTAATATTCTCCCATTTCCACTCCAGAATATCCATCCGCTGGAGTACACCACCGGGTCTTTGGTGCTCACATTTGACCTGCTGACAGTTGAGACACCGAGCCACATAATTCACAATATCCCTTTTCATCCTTCTCCACCAGTAATGTTGTCTCAAATCTTGATACATCTTTGTGGCACCCGAATTAATCGAATACCGCGAGTTGTGGGCCTCCTCTAATATCAACTCCCGGAGCCCATCCACATTAGGCACGCAAATCCGGTCCTGCATCTGCAACACACCATCATATCCAATAGTCACATATCTGGCATCATCATGTTGGACCCTGTCCTTCAGGACAAGAAAAGACAGATCATCATACTGGCATTCTCTGATGCGATCGTACAAAGAAGATCGGGAAACCATACAAGCCAACACCCGACTAGGCTCAGAAATATCTAACCTCACCATCTCATTGGCCAAGGCCTGAACATCAACTGCAAGGGGCCTCTCCTCAACTAGAATGTATGCCAAACTACCCATACTAATAGTCTTCCGGCTTAAAGCATCGGCCACTACATTGGCCTTCCCAGGATCATACATGATGGTAATATCATAGTCCTTGAGTAATTCAAGCCATCTCCGCTGCCTCAAATTAAGATTCTTCTGCTTAAAAAAGTGCTGACGACTGCGATGGTCTGTATATACCTCACAAATTACACCATATAGATAATGCCTCCAGATCTTCAAGGCATGAACAATAGCAGCCAACTCTAAGTCATGAACAAGGTAGTTTTTCTCATGGGGCTTTAACTGACGAGAAGCATACACAATAACTCTACCCTCATGCATCAATACACAACCGATCCCAACTCTCGAAGCATCATAATACACCATGTAAGAACATGAAGCTGATGGCAATACTAGTACCGAAACTGTGGTCAAGGCCGACTTGAGCTTCTGGAAGCTCTCCTCGCATTCATCTGACCACACAAATGGAGCATTCTTCTGTGTCAACTTCGTCAAAGGCGAAACAATAGATGAAAAGACCTGAACAAACCTTGGTTAACCAGGTGGGATATCGGGTAACTCGTATGACCATTGCCTCAAACTACTTATTAATTTCTTCTTTGATTTTCATACTAAAATCTGTTTTAAATTTTTTGAACTTCTGCTTGACATGCGGGTATTCCGAATAAGTGGACAACTTGTGGACCACCAGATCAGTACTCTAACCCGGCATATCATCGTATGACCATGCAAAGATATCTTTGTATTCAACAACAACTTGATCAACTCTTCTCTGAGAGAGGCTTCCAAATTGACACTTATTTTTGTTTCCCGAATATTTTCATGATCCCCCATATTGATTGGCTCCGTGTCATTCAAGTTAGGTTTGGGTTTTTCCTCATATTGACTTAATTCTTTACTAATTTCTTCCAAAGCCTCCTCGTCATCATACTCCACCTCATCATCACATTCAATTTCTTGTATTACTATTTCATATTGATTATCAAGACGAGGCCGGGAACTCCTCATGCATGATGTATAATTGAAATCAGCATAAAATGGATTGTACAAGAAAAAGAAAGAAAAAACAAAATAGAGGCTATCGAGAATGAAGAGAGGAAGAAATTGCATTTCATTGAAATTTGTAAGATAACAAGGTTTGACTTATCCAAACGGACGGAACATAGAAATCTAAATTACAACCTTGAAAATAATCCAGATTTAATACTTCAAAAAGTAAATCAAAAACCAACTACCGCGACTCCTTTCGAGTTGGAAGAGGAGTAGCTTCCCAATTATTAAGATTGGCCTGAGATCCCACGAACTGGACATCAATTCTGCTCGGACCCTCGTCTGCTTCCACCAAATTCACTTCATCAAACAAACTTTCAAATCTTTTCTTTGTCAGGTTTTATCATCACAGAGCTGGGCATCACTGTTGTCGGGCACCTTTTAGTACCATACCGGACGAAAGAATGGGAAAGGCGAGGGGTAGGTTTACGGAGGGTCCACACTTTCTTCGTCAACTTTCTGGCTCTCCTTATATCAGCAATGGTGGGTTTAAATCCTAGCCCGAAAGTATCAATGTTACCAGGAAGAGACACTGGTTGTATAATGCCCTGGAGTGAAGCTCCCAAACCTTTTTCGGGTAGAAATCCATTCCTCAACATCTCTGTTGCCACCATAACAGATATGGTAGCCACCTTAGGCACAGGAACATATTCCCCTTCTGGGACTTTAGCGACTGGCACTGTATCCACAATTTGGTACACTCACGGGCCCTTATCATCTTCAACTTCCTCAAATGGTGTAATAGTATTGCAAGAATTGTCCTCCCCGTGGACCACGATCTCCTGACGATTCCATTCAAATTTAACCATCTGATATAGCGAAATGGCACAACTTTTGTAGGGTGAATCAATGGTCGACCCAACAAAAGATTATAAGACACAGCAACATTAAGTACTTGGAACTCCATCGTGAATTCCACAAGCCCTATTGTAAGCTCTAGCATAATGTCTCCCACCGTATTCTTCCCTCCATCATCGAATCCCCGTACACATATACTATTTTTATGAATTCTTTCATTATTAACCTTCAACTTCTCCAGAGTGGATAGAGGGAAAATGTTGGCACTAGAACCATTATCAATTAACACCCGGGTCACTAAGGAATCATCGCATTTTACTGTAAGGTATAGGGCTTTATTGTGTTCAGCTCCCTCCAACGGCAATTCATCATCAGAGAATGTCACCCTGTTTACCTCAAAAAATTTGTTCGCAATCTTTTCAAGTTGGTTCATAGTAATTTTCTCTGGCATATGTGCTTCATTTAAGATCTTCATCAGCGCCCGACGATGTTCATCCGAATGGATTAACAGAGACAATAGAGAGATCTGGGCCAGCATTTTCCTTAATTGTTCCACTATTGGATAATCCTGTGCCTTCATTTTTCTCAGAAATTCTTCAGCTTCCTCCTCGGTGACAGTTTTTTTTCAACGGTGCCGGATTGTCCTTAGTCGTTTTAGCTTTTCATAATTCTTTAGGGGAAAAACTCCTCCCTGATCTAGTCAAACCGTGAGTTTCACATACTTCATCTTTGACTTCTTTTCCCCGGTACATAACAGTCACTTTATTATAGTTCCATGGAACAGCCTTTGCATCTACGATAGGTAGCTAAGTTACCGGTTTAATGATGACCGGTTCTACTTGAGCCCTCTTCACAACCAACACGGGCTTAATAATTGCTCATGGTATTGTTATTTTAATAGGTTCCGGCTTCACTATCAACATCGGCTCATTAACCACTTATTCTGCTGCAACCAATGCTTTCCCACCAATTGATTTCTCATCGTCTTTACTTTTACTTGCTTTGATCATCATCACCGTCTGAGATGGCTTTTTGCACTCTCCCATCTGTACTAATTCAATCATGTGAGCCTCATGCTGAGTTGGTAATGGATTCCGTGTAATACTAGGAGTTTCGGGAGCCTGTACTTCAATTCTCCTAGTATCAATAAGTTCTTGAATAGTAGTTTTCAAGTGCCACCATTTCTCCGTATCGTGCCCCGAAGCTCCTGAACTATATTCGCAACTAACTGAATGGTCCAGGTTCCTCGGTGGTGGGTTTGGTATTTTTGTCTCAATGAGGTTTAATACTCCAAGCTGCCTCAGCCTGTGGAATAGGCTGGTGTAGGATTCTCGTAATGAAGTGAAAGTCTTTTTCTTATGCAATCTATCATTTCTAGCAGCAGGGTTTGAGCGGAAACCAGTTCCACCATGATTTCTGTATGTTTTGGGAGGTGGGTATGCATTTTGGATATGATAGGTGTTGTGAGGAGTGGGTACACGCCATGGTGCTTGTGGTTGAGGGTTAGTTTGGGCGTGGTGGACTAAAAAATGGGGAACGGGAGGTGGATAATAATGTTGTGGTGGGCCATAAGGTGTATGTGGGAAGGGTTGGTGATGTGGGCGGGGTTGATGATAATAAGGAGAAGAACCCCTGGACCATGTCCTTGCTTCCACCACATCTACTTCTTCTTTCTTCTTATTTCCCAGAACCCCTCCAGTGCCAGTCTGGATGGCTTGAGTTGTCACCTTTATTGCTGAGGAGCTCATGATCTTATTAGACTTTAACCCTTCTTCTACCATACTTCCCATATTGACAACTTCATTGAAGGTTTTTCCCACGGCTGACACTAAATGGCTATAATAGGTGGGCTCTAGAGCTTGCAAAAAGTAATCCACTATCTCGCCCTCTTTCATAGGTAGATCGACCCTCGGAGCCTGCTCCTTCCATCGGAATCCATATTCCCTAAAGCTCTCCCCAGGCTTCTTTTCAATCTTAGTCAGGGAAAGACGGTCGAGAACAATCTCCAAATTATACTGAAAATAATTTGCAAAGGCCTGGATAAGTCATCCCAGGTATACCAACGGGTGTGATCCTGCCTCGTATACCACTCCAAGGCTGACCCACTGAGGCTCTAGCTTATGTATGCCATTAGCAATTCGTCTTTTCCACCGGCACTCCTCATTTTACTATAAAATCCCCTCAAATGGGCCACGAGGTAACCATGACCATCATAAAGATCGAACTTTGGCAATTTTAAACCCACAGGCAATTGGACTTCTGGAAATAGACACATGTCTTTATAAGCCACACTTACTTGCCCTCCAAGAACTTGCATGTTTCAGAATAATTGTTCCAGACTTTTTACTTTACAAATCATTTCCTCCTGATCGGGATTCTTTGGCGGTTTCTCTTCTTCAGACATATCAATGAGAGGGGTATATGGGTATGGCTAATGAGGTCTAAAAGTAGGTTCTAGTGGATATTAGTGGTTTTCTTGGGTGTGGAATAGAGGTTCACTTGAAGACTTGTGTAACGTGGCAAGTGGAGGATCCACGTACACAAGAGTAACTGGTGGTGGTGGTGGTGGTGGGATTTGTTTTGGTGGTGGAGGAGGTGGTGGTGTTTGAGAAGTGGTTGCATAGTATGGTGGATAAGTAGGGTAGGCCGGGGAAGAATTTAAGGTGGGAGGATATTGTGTTTGCACTGGTGGAGGAACATAGGTGGGATTGGCATGATATGTAGGTAAGGGTTGTCCTTTTGCCCAGGCCTGGTAGATTCGGCCATTTGTTGCTTCAATTTGTACATTTCCTCCTTCATAGCATTTACATACACTATTTATTCATCCCAACAACTATGGCTTTGATCTCTTGGCTAACCGTTTTCGACATATCTTTGGAACGGGTATTATACGGATGAGTTGCCAGAATGGCAGCTAGCTAAAACCACTTGTCTGAACTCAACAACAACAACGTTCATTAGTGGTTAGGGCATTATCAATCAATAATCGTACATTGGGAGCATAGATGCACTTAAACAATTTTGCTCGGCCACATGCGTCATCCCGGCTTTCTCAATTATATCTTTTCTTTAATTTTTGCCTTTTGCTTTGCCATTTTTGTTGTTACGGCTTTTCCCCGTCTTTTTCTTTTTTCCTTTCTTTTCATTTTTATTTATCTTTTGTTTTTCACTTATTCTTTTGACTTGTATTTACATTTATGGTCGGTCCTACAAAGATTGCCTATATTTTGAATCAAATAAAATAAAAAACAAGAATACAAATACAAATTTTTTGGGAATTTTCAAATTTATTAATGGCCAATACATCTATTACAACGATAGACTCTAAATGAAAGATCAGACTACGAACTTCTTAACAACTATTTGAAATGAAATGCAGATTGACTAAAAATACAGATTCAAATGATTGACTCAACGCAATACAGACTCAAGAATACATTAAAGCTTCTGGTGCCCACGGGACATCATTCGGTCTCGCCGTGGGCCTATATGCAAGTTCCCCTTGGAGTTTGTCTAGGTCACCCATTATCTGTTTCACGAATATCATCATTGAGGAGAAAATGTAGTTTTGGTCATGTCCTCACATATATGGCACTTCCGGGTGATGAATGAGTAATATTGAGGATTCTTTCTCTAATTATCCTTTTTTCCTGAAGCAACCACCCAATCTGTTCAGCCCTAGCCTCTAAAGTTTGCTGATATTTTTCCTGAAGTTGTTGCAAATCCATCTCTAATTGTGCTAAAGCTATATAGCAATGTTCCTTTTCAACACTAACTCCTTTGCTTGTTAGCTCATTTTGAACTCTGCGGTAATGACCCTTTTCCTCAATCTGGCGACCTCATTATTATGCTCTTCTTTTAGCTGTTGGACCATATGGGCTCGTTCCTATGCATTTTAGCCAACTATCTTCGAACCCCAACTAGTTCTTTTTCTGCTTTGTTGATGTCAAAATTGTAATCATTCACTTTTTGTCGCAAATTGTCTATCAACTTTGCATCTCGGGCATTTCTGACCAGGGTTTCAGTTGCTATCTTCATTTTCTGAATTTGGCCTCGTAATGCCTCATTCTCTTTGCCCAATTGCCTTTTCTCACCCTCATCGACTGCTGCTTGCACACTGTTTTCAAACTTGAGGTCTTGGACCTATTTTTCCAACATGCTAATCTTTCTCCTGTACTTATTTTCTTTGGCTGACCAAGCCCACTGCTCTTATGATGACTCAGCAAATTCTTGGAGGTGAGGCCTTTTGGCCGATCCCGGACACAAGTATTTTCCGCCAAATATTGACATTCGCTACAGATTTGGCGAACTAGAGTTCAAGAAACTGGCAATCGGGGCTGTGAGCACGTGATTTTTGCCCTATATGAGAATTACTCCCAAAAATTTCAAAATAAAATTCTTTTGTGTTGTTTGCAATTTTTGTGGATTTTGTGTTATTTCTCTCTTACTGTTCGCGTTTGTGTATGCATGTTTATTTGTTAAATTAAGAAAATACCAAAATATCGCATTTGCATTCATAGGATTTAATTCTACCACTAGGAGTAATTAAGTTATTTTTTTACAAAATGAAGAATGAAATTCACAAAAATAGTATATTGTGCATTTTTAGTATTTAATGTCAATTGTGTGATTTTTTGTTTAAAATGGTGTTTAATTATTTGTGATAATTAATATTTTGGTCAAGAATTAATTTAGGATTGTATTTTTTGTAATTTAGAGTTTAGTTTTAATAATTAGGAAATAAAGAGAAAGAAAATAGGAGAGAGAAATTAGATTGGGCCAAATCCAATTTAAATATAACATGCCCAAACAAAATACCCCTTACCCAGCCTCAACCCGGTCCGTTAGCCCATACCCGACCCGTTTTCGTTAATGAATCGATCATGGCCATTGGATTTCAATGATCCAACGGCTCGGATTATTGGAGCAGTTTTTAATTACCCAAAACCCCCAAGACCCTCTGCCCCGCTTCATTCTCCAAATGATCCCTCGCCTCGCCTCATCTCTTCATAGATGAGAACGAACCCTAGCCGCATCTCTCTCGTTCACCTGAATCCCGGCGGTAACGATGCCGCCGGCCACCCTAACCAGCACCCCTGAACCTCCAAACTCCCCTGAACACGAACCCCTTATCCGCCAACCTCAAATCATACCAGGCCATCTCGAATCGTCACTCGAATGTTCGAGAAAAGCCCTAAAATTACCCAACCCGTCCCAAATACACACCACGCCACCATTAGAACTCCCTCATCCCAAATCAAGCCCCAGTTTTGTTCGAATCTGACCAAAATCGGTCAAGCCCCAAATCCGAGCCCCAAGAACCCTAGCATTGAGAAATTGGGGATTTTGTCAATTGAAGTCTAATAGACTGTAATTGGGATGTTTTCATTTGAAAACATTCCAATTAAAGTCTGTTTGACTCCAAAAATCCAAATTCGAGTGGTCCAATCTCATTTTTGATTCTATTTTTTCTCTCACTGATGAAGGTATGTCTTTCTTGTTTTTCTTCTTTGTTTATTTTATACTTGTGTTGAATATTTGTTTGTTTTGACGTATATGGCAATTTCTCTGTTTTCATTTCTCCTCCAAATCAAGACTTTTTTATTTGGTCAAATCATTTTTTCTTGTATGTTCGATTCATTGTTGTTGTTGTGATTACATTGTGTGTTTAATTTAGTTAAGGTTGTCGAATAGTTAATTCAGATCTTTCCCCCCTGAGTCTGACCGTAGGCTATAGTTTGAATATCGATTATTCGTTATCGATTATATAGGTCATAATTGATTAAACGAATGTCGTCGTAAGATCGACTGATAGCATGTATGCCAAAAATGTCATTAGTATTGCCTAGATACCTCCGAGCCACTGCTCGGATTGAAAGCTGGACTGATTTATGATGTTAATTAGGGATTAATTGGTTAGCTGTTAGTGGTTAATCAGAATCAGCATTTTAGGATTTAAAATTACCTTGCCCATGAACTGGACTAGTGGAACCTGATGTACATCAGGGTACCACCAGTTTCTGCAGTCCAGGGATTTAATTATTAAAACCCATACTTAGACAACTTTAAGTAGCAAAGTCAGGGAATAATATGGAGAAATCATTTCTTTAATTCTTCTGAGTGCTCTTAAGAGCTGGAAAATGAAAACACATGGGGGGGGGTGATTAAAAAAGGTTAAAGATAGGCATGTGCAGGGCAATATGGAGGATTTTTTGACAAGTTTAAGGGGCTGCTGGTTCTGTTATTGATCTATAAAAAAGAGGACAGACTTCATACATGGGGGGGGGGGAGTTTTAAGGACTCACAGGGAGAGTTTAAGGTGGGAATCAGAAAGAGAAAAGAGAAAAAGAGTAGAGATACACTGAGAAAGGAGCTGAGAATCTGTGAGAGCATTGAGAAGTTTAAAGCAGTCAATTAGTTCAACTACTATTGTGACATTGAGTGATTGAGAGTTCCAATAGTTATCCTCTATGAATTGTTTGTTTTCAAGTCAAACTTGGTTTTGTTTTTAAAAGTGAATCAGGGTCTGTGAATTACTGGAGTATGTTTAGAAGCTATTTGGTATCACCATTGGTTTAGTTTCTATTTCTGTTTGGTCCTGAAAGTCAATGAATCATTCCTGGAGATCGAATCGTTGTACTGGTTGATGTAAACTGTTTCATCGCTGCTGTACCTACTGCTGTTGTGCTGTTTGCGTCCGTCATTGCTGAACTGCTTGTTAAATCATACTTTGCTGCTGTATTTGTTAGATCTAATAGATCTACTCAATTTTCAGGTACACATTTTGTAAACCTCGGGCTTATGGAAATAAAGTGAATGCTGTTTGAGCTGCTTTGCTGAAATTTTGTTTTATTTTAGTTTTGTTTTTATGTAAAAAATAATTAAGCTGTATGTTATTTGTTCATTAGATTAGTTGTAAAACTGTATAATGGGGACTGGACTGAATTCATGTAAATATTCGAACTTTGAATACATGAAACCATTAGGGAGCTCACAGTGAGAGATGATTATGTGTGGTTTGTTTAACAACAATAGAATATAACTGAATTGAATAACAGAGTGTGAGCATAATCGTGTTCTATGTTTGAAGGATTGTATTGATGTCTTCAAAACCTTAGGATATAAAAATACAATTGTAGTGTTGTTGAATTAATTGATTTTATATTCCCTGGAAGGATTGGTTAGGCTTGTAATCAAAGGTGTTAATGAAATTGTAACGACTAATTTAGTATAGATACAGTGAATTAGCGAAAATTCTGATATTACATTAATAGGTATTCGGTTGTAATTAAATTCAGATTCAAAAGAAGCTATCAATGGCTGGCAAGAGATTTAGTAGAGTTTTGGTATTGGAAATACACGTATAAATTCAAACTCGGACAGAAAACTCAAATTTGGAGATTAGTTAAATTTTAAATGCTTGTAAATGTGTTTTAATGCAATGTATAAGTTGATCAATCAATAATAGTGTAATATAATTATGCATACACTAGTGTAACAATTGCAGGTTCAAATTTAAGAGTTGTTCATTCATATGGTTCAAATATAGTATTACGGGCCTAATTCAATCTCCCATATTGTCGAATAACCTCTAAGAGGCCTAAACTTTAGTTACTTGCTAATATTAGTCCTACCAGAAGTTGAAATCGATTTAGTGAAAAATATAGTTGCTTTAGGTTTGACCTTAGTCAATAAAAGTGAGATGAGCCTCGCCGCACTAAATACACAATTGCAAGGCCCTCAAATAAATTGTTATAAAAATCTTAGACTCGGAAGGACAGTTTAGTGAATTTCACGGTCTTTCCCCGAAATTAACAAAGACGTAGAATCTTTAGGCACGACTTTAAGAAAATCACTTTCTTAAATACGGGTGCGCATTTATGTGACCCAAATCTTACACTCCGCGAAACTGAAATGCATTAAAGTCACAGGCGTACCGGTTGCGGTGTGACTCGAAATGTGTTTTCGTGACGTCGCAATTCTTCTAAAATTGAAAACCGAAACGTAAAAGCACATAATTAAAATATATAAAGAAATCAGATAAAAACAAAAACTGCGGTTGAGCGACCGTGCTAAAACCACGGAATCCGGGAGTGCCTAACACCTTCTCCCGGGTTAACAGAATTTCTTATCCAGGTTTCTAGTTTCGCAGACTGATATACAGAGTCATAAATTTCCTCGGTTCGGGATTAAACCGGTGACTTGGGACACCATTATTTTCCCAAGTGGCGACTCTCAATAATTAAATAAATTGATCTCGTTCCGACTGTCCTTTAAGTGGAAAAACTCCTTCCCTGATTATTATTATATCTCTTCCCGGGGTGTAGTAGTAAACAGCGGCACATTTACGTTTGTGTGTGTGAAAAAGGAGGTGTGACAGCTCTGGCGACTCTGCTGGGGATTAGTCAACCCAGAACTTCGGTTCAGGGTTTAAGAATTCGAGCTCAGTTAAAATTGCTATTTTTGCTTATATCTGATTTCATTATATGTTTTGATTAATGTGCTACATGTTTACCGCTTTGATATCACGTGAACTGTGTATATAAACTGTGCCGAAAACCCTTCTCTTCTCACCCCCGGGGATGTGCTCACTGGTTGAGACTCCCTATTCTGTTAGTGTCATACCCCAAAATAATAAAGAGGCTCGGAAAGTTTCTAAGCCGGCTGGCCTTTTTGGTTCCCGGAAAGGAGCTTCCTCAGCCCGAGTTGTCCGCTTGGGTACACAGTCTAGATCGCATACCGAGGTTTTGAGGTTAGAATAACATAACTTCATGCCGGATCCCTAGTAGGAAACGCTTATTTGCATCATGTTGCATTTGACTTAGGGGACTCAACACAGGGGTTGGGTCCGTCTAGGACAGGCAACCTGAAATGAAAAGACCATCATGCTACACCATGATTGTTTTAAGCATTTATTTGAACTTGCATGTTGACCGGCTTTTAAACACTGAAAAAAAAAACAAAAACAAAAAAAAAGAGGGAAATAGTGTAGAGAACTAGATACTTATTTTAAGAAAATACACAAATGTGTTTTGCCAACAAATTGATAAATTTCGTTTTCAAAACAGTTTGCTTTATTTTTGTCAATCAAAAAGAAAATGTGCGCGATTTGGTTTCCACAAATAGTGTCTTTGTCGGTCAGTCAAAGAAAAATAGTTTGGACCGAACTACGCAAGTTTGATTCTTGCCATTAGGTGGGATACGTAGGCAACCCTCGTCGGGTCCAACCACCCCTTCAAAAATTAAAACAAAAAAAATGTGTCGAAGTTTTAGTTTTCAATAAAATCAAAGTAACGCTGTTTTTGAAAATAGTCGAATGTTCCGAAAAAACACCGGAAGACTGTTTTTGCAAAAATGGCCACTTTGAAGTCTTTTCTTTTTCTTTTTGAATAATAGCCTTGAAATATTCCATGTGGAAATGTTGAAAGGCCGTAGCCTCAAAATAAAGTTTGGGTTACCACCCTTTTTTTTAAAAAATAAATCAATCAAAAAAAATGTGTGTTTAATTTTGTCAATAAAATTAAAGTGATGCCGTTTTTGAAAATAGCCGAATGTTCCGAAAGGACGCCGGAAGACTGTTTTTGCAAAAATAGCCGCTTTGAGTCATTTTAGATAATTTACGAGCATAGCCTTGAAATATTCCTTGTGGAAATGTTGCAAGGCCATAGCCTCAAGTTCGGGTTCACACCCCTTTTGCAAAAATAACCAAAAAAAATGTGATGCTATTCGTTTAAAATATGCTGAATGATCCCCAAAAGGACGCCAGAAGGCTATTTTTGCAAGAATAGCCACTTTGAGTCTTTGTAAATAATATTTGGGCACAGCCTTGAAATATTCCCACGTGGAAATATTAAAAGGCCGTATCCGCAAAATTAAGTTTGAGTCATCACTCAACTTTGCAAAAAAAAAAAAAAAACAACATATGGTTTTGCTGAAATGGCCACATTTGGCATTTAAACTTTCTCAGTCTTGTGTTGGCCTGTGTCGGTGCTGAACGATGCCCCATGAGCCATAGGATGAAAAAATTCTCAAGTTTATCTTTCTTAAATAAATTTTACAAAAATAGCCATTTTGTCAAATAAGCCATTACATGGCTAATTTTGTAGAAATAGTCATAATTGGCGCTAAAAATATTTTTATTCTTGTAGAAATCTCCGACACAAGGTGTGAAAGTTTTTCATCAGAGTTTGTAGTTGGAGTCGGCTTTTACAATTTTTTTCAAAAAAAAAAAGAAAAAAAATCAAATATTCATCTCTTTATTTCTTGCATTAATTTGCAAGAACTACGCTCGGTCTGATTCATGCGGGGTCATGATACGTAGGCAATCCACATAGGATTCGATCATATCCATAACCAAAAAGAAAAAAAAAATGGAAAACTACAAAAAGAAAAAAAAAGGAAGCGAAAAAGAGAAAAATGGAAAAAATAATAACAACAATTAAGAAAATAAAGGAAGGTTTAGGAAGCACATATATGAGAAGCTGGAACGACGCATGTAACTGAAGCAAATGCGTGATAGAAAGGTTTAACTGCCTAGGTTCATTGCATCCTTAATGCACGTTTACCTGTTCGTCCAATGCCCTAACGCTAACGTAATGTCTTCACTTTGTTGTGTTCAGTTTCAGAAAGGTGGTTGGTTGTGGTTCTAAAATAACTCCTCCCTATAACACAAAGTCAGAGGACAATGGCAGATAATCTCAAGACTGAGTGGGTTGATACCGATACCCGACAACAGCTGGTTGAACGGAACCACGGGTTAGTAGAAGAAGTCAAAATATTGAGACAACATGTGGCCGACATGTATCGGGCATGGATGGATGGAAAAGCACCACCCCCGCCACCACCTAGCTTCTTAGACTCTGTCCTTACCCGTACAATGAACCCGATGCCAGATGATCCCCCACACTCTCCATATATACCCGCCTATCACAATTTTCCCAGCCGCTCAATTAGCTCAACTACTCGTCCCCCAGCTATGTTTTCACAATGCTACTCCCGTCCCCAACACCACTACTCTCCCCGGGACAACCAAAATCGTACTTCACCTTCCAGGTACCCAGCTCCACAAAAGGCCTACCAACCCCACGAACATACCGGAAACCCCCTGGGTCCGGTTTCAGGCCAAATAAGGCGTTTAGGGAGGAAAGGTTGTTGAAGCGAGAAAAGGCGCTCACCCCTATCGGAGAGTCCTATGCAAGCTTGTTTGAAAAGTTAAAACATGTCGGCCTGATTACACCGCTCCCCGGATATACTCCCGATCCACGTGCAAGAAGCTTCGATCCTATTGCACGATGTGCATACCATTCCAATGTTAGAGGGCACGATATTGAGAGTTGTCGTACCTTGAAAAGGAAATAGAAAGAATGATTCAAAAAGGATGGTTGATTGTGATCAATGACGATGACAGGGAGCACACGAATCCTCTGGGGGTATATTGACTGAAGCTAAAAATGTTGAAGCAGATGGAAGCCTCGGCAATATTGATGCAGAACTTAGTGGCTAAAATGTTGTGCTTGGTAGTTGGAAAGACACTCCGTCTTTGGGTCAGCTAGATAGGAGTTTTGGTGGTTTATTTTTGTTGACATTTCTGTTGTCCGAGTTATTTTCAATATTGTGATTCTGATTTTATCTTGGGGTCAAACCCTCTTGTCCTTCCATTTTTGTCCTAGCAGTTCGCTTTGGTCTTGCCCAGTTTTGTTTCAGGGCTGTACTCTGGTTTTTTTTGCTTGTTTTGTCATTGAACCATTTCGTCATTAGTTTAATGAAGCTTTCGGTCTTTTGTTACTTCCGGTCATCTTATTTGTTTGGTTCTTTTTTTACCCTTTAGATTTGTCTTGTGTTCAAACGCCGAATCTAGTGACACGACATGCGCACACATAATTGTGGCTTAATTCTAAAAGTTAATCATGAAGCAATTGGAAGATGATCGGGTCATTTAAAGGAAATAAAAACAATTTGAGATTATTTGGATCCCAAGTCATGTGAAACCGGGGCAATTGAAAAGGAAACAGTTAAAGGCAAGCTGGCCAAATCGACGTGGGGTCATTCACAATAATGAAAATGAGAGTGTTGTCCAATTGTGCTTTAAAGATATGACGAATGTTAATCGTGTTGTTTGTACCTGGTGTGTTTTGAAGATTGGAATGACGAAGGCATTTTGTTCTGCTACCCAAACACTTTATCCTTCGTTAACCCCTTCGAGCCTTATTTTGATTTCTTTCATACCCCTCCTTCGGAATCGGTACCAAAATTAGAAACACAAATGGGGAAGATAAAGAAAGAAAAAGAGAAAGACAAAAACAGCCAAAAAGTAACGAAAAAAAATGAAAAATAATGAAAAGAAAAATGAGGAATGGGGAACTACGTTTGACCTGATTCCTCAAAGAGGATACGTAGGCGCTTCACAACTCGGTCATAGTGTAAATAAAAATAAAAAAAACTCCAAGCAAGAAACTGGGGCAATAAAAATTGGTTTATGCAAGGAAAATGTAGGATTCCGAAGGTTGTAATTTTGAACCCAATTTGTTTTATTTTGAGCCTTTAATACCCTTTCTTTCTAGCCCTGTCCAAACCCACATTACGGTCCAAAGAAAGACCTTTTGACCAATTTTCAAAAGAGGCTGAGTTAGGCAAATGAGAGAAGTTTCATCGGGACATAACACTCTGATTCCCGGCAGAAAGACTCCGATCTCCAGCAGAAAATAGGAGAGTCTTAGCAGTAACACCACCAATCCCCAGCGAAAAAGTAACACAAATGAGAGAGTCTTAGCGGTGAAAACCTTCACAGGCACCATAAGGCGATGAAAGCTGAGAGAAAAACCGAAATGAGAGAGGCTTGGTAGTGAAAACCCCTCGGGCACTACAAGTCGAACGGAGATTGGAAATCAGATGGGAAAGCCCAGGCGAAGATTACAAAAGGCGGTTTAACGATGGAGGATAGGCTATATGTGCATGTCATGTCCATTAGAGTTGGTATCCACGTTTGATAGGTTTACTTTATAATTTTTCTTTTTAGAGAGTCATCTTCCTTTTTGTCTTTTATTCTGTTTCCTTTTATCTTTCTCCTTTTTATCGAAAATTCCCCAATAGAGTCTGTTTGCAAGAAATGACTGCAAATTTTTCCATCAGCTTTCCAATTACGCAAGACGAGATTCTAATTGGTACACCCAAGTGGTACAAGTCAGGAGGGATCAGGCGCAAGGCCAGTGTCCAGAGGGATATTCCCCAGCAATAGGAAACTGATAAAGGGATGGATTGGTGTCAATGAGGATATCTCAAGAAAGGTTAATGACCTCAAGGCCAAGGTTAATGAGACTCAAAGGTCGAGAAATGCCCGTTCCTTAGATATGACGCAAAAGAAGGGGAGATATCCCCAGCATAAAGGTATTTTCAGTGACAAGGGTGAACAAAGAAAATGGTTCACCAGTAAAACATGCAAGGTATTCACGAAGGGTCACTATCATAGGAATTCGGGTGGTCAGTGGAAAACCATGTGGAAAGGTTCGCGAATAAAGAGTCGTCGGGGAAGCAAGAAAGGAGAAAGCTATCCCCAGCATGAATATCATCAAATAATAACATCCCCAGCAAGTTCTGATAATGAAACGCAGAGCAGGGAAGAGGAGGAGAACCATCCCCGGCAGGAGCACCACAACCAGCCACCACATTTTAAAACTAACCAATTTTTCTTTGATTTGAAACAGGAAAAAGAGGGGTCGTAGGAAGAAAAGCATGCAACGAAGAAGATTCTCAAACTGGGGCAGAAAATTTTCTCCCGTTGCGAAAATGTTTTCGAAACCAAATACCCGGTTGGGGAAAAAAGCCAGATAACGCGAGGAAATGATCTTTGAACCCGGTTATCCCCAGCAGCTTTGAAAGAAAGAAAACAACAAGCTGTGATAGAGGAAATTATACCCCCAGCAGACAGGACAAAACGAGGAAGCTTGCGTTCAGAAAGGCAAGAGGCCGGTATCATCCCCAGCAGCTCTCGGAAAAATGAAACACTAATTTCGAGATTTCCCCGGCAGCATTATATCCTACAAGTTTTTCAAGGGAGCAAAGCGCGAGTCCCGAAGGAGGTTTGGAAAGAGGAAAAAGGAAAAGGGATCCCCCGTCAGTGTAATCCCCAGCTGATGACATTTCAATCCCCAGCGATCTCGGGAGATAATAAAGGTTTTGAAGGAAGTAGAAAAGGAGGAAATAAAGAAGATTCCCCCAGCAGCATTACCCCCAGCAGGTAAGTAAACAATTCCAAAGATATCCCCAGCAGTCAAGAGGGAAAACAATACAACCTAGGAGGAAAGCAGTTCCAGGACAAGGTAATTGAGGAGAAAGGATAGTTTAAGAGGTGATGCAGGAAGAAGAAAGTGGTGCAGGAAGTGAAGGAAGATGATAGGAATGAGATGAGGTTCAAAGTTTTTTTGTTGAAGTCAGGAGCCCGCCTGAAGAATGGAGTGACATTTTAATTTTCAAAAAAAAAATATTGTTAAAGTCAAGGTGCCCGCCTGAAGAATGGAGTAGCATTTTAATTTTCAAAAATATTGTTGAAGTCAGGTGCCCGCCTGAAGAATGGAGTGGCGATTTATTTTCGAAGTTTGTTTTTGAGGTCAGGTGCCCGCCTGAAGAATGGAGTGACGATTTATTTTCAAAGATGTTGTTGAAGTCAGGAGCCCGCCTGAAGAGAGGAATGGCGATTTATTTTATAAATTGATATGGAAGTCAGGAGCCCGCCTGACGAGAGAAATGGCGATTTATTTTCAAAAGATGTTGTTGAAGTCAGGAGCCCGCCTGAAGAGAGGAATGGCGATTTATTTTCAAAAGATGTTGTTGAAGTCGGGAGCCCGCCTGAAGAGAGGAATGGCGATTTATTTTCAAAAGATGTTGAAGTCAGGAGCCCGCCTGAAGAGAGGAATGGCGTTTAATTTTCTAAGTTGATGATGAAGTCAGGAGCCCGCCTGAAGAGAGGAATGGCGATTTATTTTCAAAAGATGTTGAAGTCGGGAGCCCGCCTGAAGAATGGAATGGCGATTTAGGATTAGAGTTTGTCGTTAAAGTCAGAAGAGAGGAATGGCGATTTATTTTATAAGTTGATGTTGAAGTCAGGAGCCCGCCTGAAGAGAGGAATGGCGATTTATTTTCGAAATATGTTGTTGAAGTCAGTAGCCCGCCTGAAGAGAGGAATGGCGATTTATTTTATAAGTTGATGTTGAAGTCAGGAGCCCGCCTGAAGAGAGGAATGGCAATTTATTTTCAAAAATATTGTTGAAGTCAGGTGCCCGCCTGAAGAATAGGAATGGCGATTTATTTTATAAGTTGATGTTGAAGTCAGGAGCTCGCCTGAAGAGAGGAATGGCGATTTATTTTCAAAAGATGTTGTTGAAGTCAGGTGCCCGCATGAAGAATAGGAATGGCGATTTATTTTATAAGTTGATGTTGAAGTCATGAGCTCGCCTGAAGAGAGGAATGTCGATTTATTTTCAAAATATGTTGTTGAAGTCAGGAGCCCGCCTGAAGAGAGGAATGGCGATTTATTTTATAAATTGATGTTGAAGTCAGGAGCCCGCCTGAAGAGAGGAATGGCGATTTGTTTTCAAAAGATGTTGTTGAAGTCAGGAGCCCGCCTGAAGAGAGGAATAGCTATTTATTTTCAAAAGATGTCGAAGTCAGTAGCCCGCCTGAAGAGAGGAATGGCGTTTAATTTTCTAAGTTGATGATGAAGTCAGGAGCCCGCCTGAAGAGAGGAATGACGATTTACTTTCAAAAGATGTTGAAGTCAGGAGCCCGCCTGAAGAGAGGAATGGCGTTTAATTTTCTAAGTTGATGAAGTCAGGAGCCCGCCTGAAGAGAGGAATGGCGATTTATTTTATAAGTTGATGTTGAAGTCAGGAGCCCGCCTGAAGAGAGGAATGGCGATTTATTTTCAAAAATATTATTGAAGTCAGGTGCCCGCCTGAAGAATAGGAATGGCGATTTATTTTATAAGTTGATGTTGAAGTCAGGAGCTCGCCTGAAGAGAGGAATGGCGATTTATTTTCAAAAGATGTTGTTGAAGTCAGGAGCCCGCCTGAAGAGAGGAATGGCGATTTATTTTATAAGTTGATGTTGAAGTCAGGAGCCCGCCTGAAGAGAGGAATGTCGATTTATTTTTATAAGTTGATGTTGAAGTCAGGAGCCTACCTGAAGAGAGGAATGGCGATTTATTTTATAAGTTGATGTTGAAGTCAGGAGCCCGCCTGAAGAGAAGAATGGCGATTTGTTTTCAAAAGATGTTGTTGAAGTCAGGAGCCCGCCTGAAGAGAGGAATAGCTATTTATTTTCAAAAGATGTTGAAGTCAGTAGCCCGCCTGAAGAGAGGAATGGCGTTTAATTTTCTAAGTTGATGATGAAGTCAGGAGCCCGCCTGAAGAGAGGAATGACGATTTACTTTCAAAAGATGTTGAAGTCAGGAGCCCGCCTGAAGAGAGGAATGGCGTTTAATTTTCTAAGTTGATGAAGTCAGGAGCCCGCCTGAAGAGAGGAATGGCGATTTATTTTATAAGTTGATGTTGAAGTCAGGAGCTAGCCTGAAGAGAGGAATGGCTATTTATTTTCAAAATATGTTGTTGAAGTCAGGAGCCCGCCTGAAGAGAGGAATGGCGATTTATTTTATAAGTTGATGTTGAAGTCAGGAGCCCGCCTGAAGAGAGGAATGGCGATTTATTTTCAAAAATATTGTTGAAGTCAGGTGCCCGCCTGAAGAATAGGAATGGCGATTTATTTTATAAGTTGATGTTGAAGTCAGGAGCTCGCCTAAAGAGAGGAATGGCGATTTATTTTCAAAAGATGTTGTTGAAGTCAGGAGCCCGCCTGAAGAGAGGAATGGCGATTTATTTTCAAAAGATGTTGTTGAAGTCAGGAGCCCGCCCGAAGAGAGGAATGGCGATTTATTTTCAAAAGATGTTGTTGAAGTCAGGAGCCCGCCTGAAGAGAGGAATGGCGATTTATTTTCAAAAGATGTTGAAGTCAGGAGCCCGCCTGAAGAGAGGAATGGCGTTTAATTTTCTAAGTTGATGATGAAGTCAGGAGCCCACCTGAAGAGAGGAATGGCGATTTATTTTCAAAAGATGTTGAAGTCAGGAGCCCGCCTGAAGAGAGGAATGGCGTTTTATTTTCTAAGTTGATGTTGAAGTCAGGAGCCCGCTTGAAGAGAGGAATGGCGATTTATTTTATAAGTTGATGTTGAAGTCAGGAGCCCGCCTGAAGAGAGGAATGGCGATTTATTTTCAAAATATGTTGTTGAAGTCAGGAGCCCGCCTGAAGAGAGGAATGGCGATTTATTTTATAAGTTGATGTTGAAGTCAGGAGCCCGCCTGAAGAGAGGAATGGCGATTTATTTTCAAAAGATGTTGTTGAAGTCAGGAGCCCGCCTGAAGAGAGGAATGGCAATTTATTTTCAAAGTTGATGTTGAAGTTAGGAGCCCGCCTGAAGAGAGGAATGGCGATTTATTTCAAAATATGTTGTTGAAGTCAGGAGCCCGCCTGAAGAGAGGAGTGGCGATCTGTTTTCTAAGTTGATGTTGAAGTCAGGAGCCCGCCTGAAGAGAGGAATGACGATTTATTTTCAAAAGATGTTGTTGAAATCAGGAGTCCACCTGAAGAGAGGAGTGGCGATCTATTTTCTAAGTTGATGTTAAAGTCAGGAGCCCGCCTGAAGAGAGGAATGGCGATGTGACGACCCGGCCCGTCGTCACGAGGATTACCACCCCGTTATGTTGTAAATTCATATTTTATGATTTTATATCAATATTAAAGTCTATCGGGTGAGTTAGGAGTGAATTGGATTGAAAATGAGGCATATAGCCTTTGTGAAGGAAACTTGAATAAGGAAAGTCAACCCGGAGTTGACTATTTGGTTAGAGGGCTCGGAATCGGATTCCGATGATTCGGTTAGTTCCGGAAGGTGATTTGTGACTTAGGGGAGCGATCGGAATTGAATTTGGAGGCCCGGTGTAGAAATAGGCTTGAATTGGCTAAGGTTGAATTTTGGCGAAATCCGAACGGTATGTGAGATTTTGATTCGGGGGTCGGAATGGAATTCCGACAGTTGCAGTAACTTCGTTAGGTGATTTTGGATGTGCCTGCAAAATTTCAGGTCATTCGGACATCGTTTGGTCGGGTTTTTGATCGAATGTGTAACTCGGAAAGTTTTAAGAAATTTAGGCTTGAATCCGTGTGTAATTGGTGATTTTGATGTTTATTATGGTGTTTTTATGATTGGAACAAGTTCGTATCATGTTTTGGAGTATGTTGGTGGTTTTCGTTGGGGTCCCGGGGGTCTCGGGATGAATACGGGGGTCCAAACGGACCATTGTTGAAAGAAAAGAGAAAAATCTGGTTGCTGTCATAACCTCAGCAGACAATTGCTCTCCGCGATCGCGGGGATGGGGATGCGATCGCGTAGAGTGGGGAGATAAGGCATCGCGATCGCAGGGTAAGAGTCGCGATCGCGTAGAATTGATCGGGTGTTGATCGCGATCGCAGGCCAATATACGCGATCGCGTAGAAGAAGAAATGGGTCCAGGAGAAATATGCTACGCGATCGCAGGACTTTGGACGCGATCGCGTGAGGTAGGGTGACTGTGCTTCGCGATCGCGTGAAGGAAGTCGCGATCGCGTGAGGCCGTGGATTTGTGCATCGCGATCGCGTGAGGAAGATCGCGATCGCGTAAGGTTAAATCGTCTGGCAGTGAGTTTAATTACAGAACATTTCACATACGGGTTCATTAACCCAAAACTCCATTTTTGAGTTCCAAGAGGAGAAATTGACGGGAGATTGCTGGGAAATCATCGGGGTTTCGTTGGAGGTAAGTTTTGTGGCTTAATTACATCATTTTTAGCATGAAATCCTTGGTTAATTCCCTGTAAATGGAAGATTAAATGTGGGTTTGAGCCCTAAGCCTAAATTGAAGAAAAACAAGGATTTGAGTGGGCAAATGGGGTCCGATTTTGGTAAAATTGATATTCTTAGACTCGTATTGAGACGAGGGTTCCAGAGAAATGTGAATTTCGTAAATTTTCGGAATGTGGGCCCGGGGCTCGGGTTTTGACAACTTTTGGAATGTTGATGTAAATTGAGTTATATTGATTGGGTGTCGTCCCATTGGCCTAATTTGTTGTATTTCTACTGTATTTGATCAGATTCTACGTGTGCGGAGCTTGATTCTCGTGGCAAGGGCATTGCGGAATAGTCGTCGCGCTGTATTGAGGTGGGTAATAGATGTGGGTGATGACCGGCGGGTTCGAAACCCCGGTATACCACTTTGTGACGCTGTATAGCGGCGAGACACGCACACTCGTGAGAGTGCGGGGTCGATCATGAACTGGAGACTATATATTAGTCCGAACCTGTTGATACTGTATTATTGGCTATTCTAGAGCCGTCGAACCTCCTTCTCGGATGGTTGCATATATATATATTGTGATAATGGCCACTCTTGAGCCGAGGAACCCCCTTCTCGGGCGGTTGAGTATACATGTGGGCCGTGAGCCAAGTTATTGGATCCCGCGAGGATCGTTATCATTGTCTTATCACATAGACATGCTAGTTTACTACTAGTCCGCGGCTATTTTTGGTTATTATGCTAATTCCAATCTCTGGAACTTGATATTACTGTTTTCTAACTGAAAATGATAAAAGAGTTTTCAAAAACTACTTTTGAGCCTGCGAGGCTGTATCTGCATATTAGCTGACTAGTAGTGGATCGGGCTGCACGCCGCAGCAAGATATATGTTGGATCGGACTGCACGCCGCGGTGATATCTCTATGAGATGTGCTTGGGCTGTAGGAGCCCCTCCGGAGTCTGAACCCCCACAGTGAGCACGGGTACCCAAAATTTGGAGTCGGGCCACACGCCGTAGCGGTCATATCATGCATTGCATTGCATTTAGCTACATCTGCTAGCTGTTATGCTATTTATTGGTATTGTCGGTACAGGTACGGAGAATATTGATTCTATGACAGGGTAGCTGATTATAGCTTTACATAGTGCTTTATTGCGGATTTCTTATCTGCGTTGTCTTACCCTTGTTTATTACCACTGAGTCTGGCAGTACTCATTTTACTCCCTGCACCTTGTGTGCGGATCCAGGTACCTCTCAGCAGTGATCCAGTAGCTGTGCGAGGCGACGTTTGTGGATATTCGAGGTAGCTGCAGAGTCCGCAGGACCCGACATCCCTTCCTACTGTCTTTTGATTTTGTATTGACATTTCTTTCCGCACTTGGGATTTTGTAAACCATTATACACTCATGTTCAGTAGAGGCTCATGACTCTTGACCCTTGGTCTATGGGAGTTGATGTATTATGGGACTTGGTTCCTGTTTTCGTTATTTGTATCGCTATTGCTTCGTGATTTAATATGCTTAAATGGGCTAAAGAGAGCGTCTAGCTCCGTTGTTTATATTGATTGGTCAGGCTGGCTTAGCAATGTGCTGGGCGCCATCACGACCGGATTTGGGGTCGTGACAGGCGATTTATTTTCAAAAGATGTTGTTGAAGTCAGGAGCCCGCCTGAAGAGAGGAGTGGCGATTTATTTTCAAAGTTGATGATTGAAGTCAGGAGCCCGCCTGAAGAGAGGAATGTCGATCTATTTTCTAAGTTGATGTTAAAGTTAGGAGCTCGCCTGAAGAATGGAATGGCGATTTATGATTAGAGTTTGTTGATAAAGTCAGAAGCTAGCCGAAAAAGCAAAACGGCGTCTCAATTTCTAAGATTTGATAAGGATAGTGAAGAATCGGAAAGTGACAGAGTGTAACGGAAATCCCCAGCATGAATCCAAGTTCATAATCGGAAGGAAGGCAACAAGGATCAGAAAGATAGATTCAGACTTCGAAGGAAAATAGTTCGAAGATCACAAGGAAGGGACCAATGGTCGGAGTTCGGCAATCAAGATAGGCCGAAATAACAATTGTCAGAAGAGAAGAAGCATGTGAAGAAACATCAGAGCCAGCAGGATGGCAAGGAACATGACAAGATCAAATTGAAAAGATTGATAAAATTTCGCAATACTGTAACTTAGTCTAGCTTTTTATTTTTCTTTTAGCACGATGTAATAAGGAGAATAGTTAAGCATTGGCGTCAGCAGCAACAACAGTAATAGCAAGATCACAGCAGTCATGGTAGTCCCAGCTACCGAAACTTCCCGAACTACATTGACCTGATTCCCTTTTAGCCAGGGATATGTAGGAGACCTTCTGAAGCAAAGGTTCGGTCAAACTTTTCCAAAATATGCTTCATACGGAGTGCTCAAACGGGCAAAAATCGCTCGTATCCGCTCACTTATCTTTGCACGAAAACTCTTCATGTTTTCGCGCAAAGAGGGGCAGCTGTGAGCACGTGATTTTTGCCCTATATGAGAATTACTCCCAAAAATTTCAAAATAAAACTCTTTTGTGTTGTTTGCAATTTTTGTGGATTTTGTGTTATTTCTCTCTTACTGTTCGCGTTTGTGTATGCATGTTAATTTGTTAAATTAAGAAAATACCAAAATATCGCATTTGCATTCATAGGATTTAATTCTACCACTAGGAGTAATTAAGTTATTTTTTTACAAAATGAAGAATGAAATTCACAAAAATAGTATATTGTGCATTTTTAGTATTTAATGTCAATTGTGTGATTTTTTGTTTAAAATGGTGTTTAATTATTTGTGATAATTAATATTTTGGTCAAGAATTAATTTAGGATTGTATTTTTTGTAATTTAGAGTTTAGTTTTAATAATTAGGAAATAAAGAGAAAGAAAATAGGAGAGGGAAATTAGATTGGGCCAAATCCAATTTAAATATAACATGCCCAAACAAAATACCCCTTACCCAGCCTCAACCCGGTCCGTTAGCCCATACCCGACCCGTTTTCGTTAATGAATCGATCATGGCCATTGGATTTCAATGATCCAACGGCTCGGATTATTTGAGCAGTTTTTAATTACCCAAAACCCCCAAGACCCTCTGCCCCGCTTCATTCTCCAAATGATCCCTCGCCTCGCCTCATCTCTTCATAGATGAGAACGAACCCTAGCCGCATCTCTCTCCTTCACCTGAATCCCGGCGGTAACGATGCCGCCGGCTACCCTAACCAGCACCCCTGAACCTCCAAACTCCCCTGAACACGAACCCCTTATCCGCCAACCTCAAATCATACCAGGCCATCTCGAATCGTCACTCGAATGTTCGAGAAAAGCCCTAAAATTACCCAACCCGTCCCAAATACACACCACGCCACCATTAGAACTCCCTCATCCCAAATCAAGCCCCAGTTTTGTTCGAATCTGACCAAAATCGGTCAAGCCCCAAATCCGAGCCCCAAGAACCCTAGCATTGAGAAATTGGGGATTTCGTCAATTGAAGTCTAATAGACTGTAATTGGGATGTTTTCATTTGAAAACATTCCAATTAAAGTCTGTTTGACTCCAAAAATCCAAATTCGAGTGGTCCAATCTCATTTTTTATTCTATTTTTTCTCTCATTGATGAAGGTATGTCTTTCTTGTTTTTCTTCTTTGTTTATTTTATACTTGTTTTTACTTGTGTTGAATATTTGTTTGTTTTGACCGTATATGGCAATTTCTCTGTTTTCATTTCTCCTCCAAATCAAGACTTTTTTATTTGGTCAAATCATTTTTTCTTTTATGTTCGACTCATTGTTGTTGTTGTGATTACATTGTGTGTTTAATTTAGTTAAGGTCGTCGAATAGTTAATTCAGATCGTTGCCCCCTGAGTCTGCCCGTAGGCTATAGTTTGAATATCGATTATTCGTTATCGATTATATAGGTCGTAATTGATTAAACGAATGTCGTCGTAAGATCGACTGATAGCATGTATGCCAAAAATGTCATTAGTATTGCCTAGATACCTCCGAGCCACTGCTCGGATTGAAAGCTGGACTGATTTATGATGTTAATTAGGGATTAATTGGTTAGCTGTTAGTGGTTAATCAGAATCAGCATTTTAGGATTTAAAATTACCTTGCCCATGAACTGGACTAGTGGAACATGATGTACATCAGGGTACCACCAGTTTCTGCAGTCCAGGGATTTAATTATTAAAACCCATACTTAGACAACTTTAAGTAGCAAAGTCAGGGAATAAGATGGAGAAATCATTTCTTTAATTCTTCTGAGTGCTCTTAAGAGCTGGAAAATGAAAACACATGGGGGGAGTGATTAAAAAAGGTTAAAGATAGGCATGTGCAGGGCAATATGGAGGATTGTTTGACAAGTTTAAGGGGCTGCTGGTTCTGTTGTTGATCTATAAAAAAAAGGACAGACTTCATACATGGGGGGGGGGGAGTTTTAAGGACTCACAGGGAGAGTTTAAGGTGGGAATCAGAAAGAGAAAAGAGAAAAAGAGTAGAGATACACTGAGAAAGGAGCTGAGAATCTGTGAGAGCATTGAGAAGTTTAAAGCAGTCAATTAGTTCAACTACTATTGTGACATTGAGTGATTGAGAGTTCCAATAGTTATCCTCTATGAATTGTTTGTTTTCAAGTCAAACTTGGTTTTGTTTTTAAAAGTGAATCAGGGTCTGTGAGTTACTGGAGTATGTTTAGAAGCTATTTGGTATCACCATTGGTTCAGTTTCTATTTCTGTTTGGTCCTGAGAGTCAATGAATCATTCCTGGAGATCGAATCGTTGTACTGGTTGATGTAAACTGTTTCATCGCTGCTGTACCTACTGCTGTTGTGCTGTAGCTGCGTCCGTCATTGCTGAACTGCTTGTTAAATCATACTTTGCTGCTGTATTTGTTAGATCTAATAGATCTACTCAATTTTCAGGTACACATTTTGTAAACCTCGGGCTTATGGAAATAAAGTGAATGTTGTTTGAGCTGCTTTGCTGAAATTTTGTTTTATTTTAGTTTTGTTTTTATGTAAAAAATGATTAAGCTGTATGTTATTTGTTTATTAGATCAGTTGTAAAACTGTATAATGGGGACTGGACCGAATTCATGTAAATATTCGAACTTTGAATACATGAAACCATTAGGGAGCTCACAGTGAGAGATGATTATGTGTGGTTTGTTTAACAACAATAGAATATAACTGAATTGAATAACAGAGTGTGAGCATAATCGTGTTCTATGTTTGAAGGATTGTATTGATGTCTTCAAAACCTTAGGATATAAAAATACAATTGTAGTGTTGTTGAATTAATTGATTTTATATTCCCCTGGAAGGATTGGTTAGGCTTGTAATCAAAGGTGTTAATGAAATTGTAACGACTAATTTAGTATAGATACAGTGAATTAGCGAAAATTCTGATATTACATTAATAGGTATTCGGTTGTAATTAAATTCAGATTCAAAAGAAGCTATCAATGGCTGGCAAGAGATTTAGTAGAGTTTTGGTATTGGAAATACACGTATAAATTCAAACTCGGACAGAAAACTCAAATTTGGAGATTAGTTAAATTTTAAATGCTTGTAAATGTGTTTTAATGCAATGTATAAGTTCATCAATCAATAATAGTGTAATATAATTGTGCATACACTAGTGTAACAATTGCAGGTTCAAATTTAAGATTTGTTCATTCATATGGTTCAAATATAGTATTACGGGCCTAATTCAATCTCCCATATTGTCGATTAACCTCTAAGAGGCCTAAACTTTAGTTACTTGCTAATATTAGTCCTACCAGAAGTTGAAATCGATTTAGTGAAAAATATAGTTGCTTTAGGTTTGACCTTAGTCAATAAAAGTGAGATGAGCCTCGCCGCACTAAATACACAATTGCAGGGCCCTCAAATAAATTGTTATAAAAATCTTAGACTCGGAAGGACCGTTTAGTGAATTTCACGGTCTTTCCCCGAAATTAACAAAGACGTAGAATCTTTAGGCACGACTTTAAGAAAATCACTTTCTTAAATACGGGTGCGCATTTATGTGACCCAAATCTTACTCTCGGCGAAACTGAAATGCATTAAAGTCACAGGCGTACCGGTTGCGGTGTGACTCGAAATGTATTTTCGTGATGTCGCAATTCTTCTAAAATTGAAAAGCGAAACGTAAAAGCACATAATTAAAATATATAAAGAAATCAGATAAAAACAAAAACTGCGGTTGAGCGACCGTGCTAAAACCACGGAATCCGGGAGTGCCTAACACCTTCTCCCGGGTTAACAGAATTCCTTATCCAGGTTTCTAGTTTCGCAGACTGATATATAGAGTCATAAATTTCCTCGGTTCGGGATTAAACCGGTGACTTGGGACACCATTATTTTCCCAAGTGGCAACTCTCAATAATTAAATAAATTGATCTCATTCTGACTGTCCTTTAAGTGGAAAAACTCCTTCCCTGATTATTTTTATATCTCTTCCCGGGGTGTAGTAGTAAACAGCGGCACATTTACGTTTGTGTGTGTGAAAAAGGAGGTGTGACAGGGGCCAATCTCGACCACTTGCAAGCTAAGATCATCATCCTTGGGTACTATCTGGCATCTCCCAAATTGTCTCAACACACGATAACGGGCATAAGGCTAAATGCTTTTAAGCCCTCAGAAGGAAATGTGGCCAGGCTGCCGGCATATATATGATTTCATCAACGGGTAACCATCCAAGTGTCCACTCAATTTGTCTAGAAGTGAGGGACCTAAAATATGTTGTCCAACCCGCGAATCCTTCTGTCAATTTAAACCCTTTAATCCTTGTGTGAAACTCTTCTATGCACATTTTCTCTGGAGACCTATAGCCCAAGAATTGAGGGCGATGACACAAATGCTCAATCATCCACATTTGCAACAATAAGTTGCACCCCTCAAAGAAAGTTTCCCCAGCCTTGCAAGCCGTAAGAGCACAGAAAATGTCAGCCAATATCATCGGTGCAAGAGTACTCTTATCTTGGGTAATTAACGTGCTGACAACCCTAGCTACCTTTATATCAATGTTCCCGTCCTTTCTTGGAAATAATAATAACCCTAGAAAAGCCACCATAAAAGCAAAATGTCGATGCTCTTCCCATTTCTGACGATTTCCTTTGCTACATATCTTGCTTTCTGCGTTGTTGAACCCCCCAATGTGGCCATATTGATGGTATATGAAATTTAGAGTACAGAAGTCGTGTACCAAATCTGTGTTGTGGACAGTTCTGACTATCTTCAAAATGTCCAAAAATATGTGTACAACTACAATTCTCGGGCCAATCAAGTATTTGTGCCTCAGAGGAACCTTATCTTTCCCAGTGTAGTAGACTATTTCTTATAATGTCGGGGTAAGCTAAAATTCCGAGAAATGAAATACGTTATTCGCTGGGTCCCAACATGTGATTAATGATCTGATAATATCTCCTCGGGGTGCAATATCGATCAAGCTGGTAAGTCCTTTCAGATGTTTCTTCACTTCATCTTGCCCCTCTTCGCCCAAATCGTTCCACCACAGACGTAACTCCAAAGGAATTTTATGCATGCTTAAGAAAGGTTCATTTCGAGTGAGTCGTGCTCATCCTGCACATTTATTAAGGTGATTTAATCACTTATTTATGACCTAAAAAAGAAAAAGACACTATATATTTTTTCATAATTCTAGTTTCGAGAAATAAAGCTCATGTTTCATTCTACAAAATAAAAAACTTTTTTTACGAGTTTCGCTGATACGACCTTTCAGCACTTCAAAAAGAAGATTTTAAGGTTGTGCCCGCTAACTGTTGGGAAATGACTCAAAGTGGTTGTTTTTGCATAAACAGCCTTCTGGCGCCCTTTCGGGATATTAAGCTATTTTGACAAAACGACATCACTTGATGACAAAAATCAATATTTTACATTTTTGGACTATTTTGCAAAAAGGTGTGGTTGGACTCATCAAGGGTTGCCTACGTATCTCACACGTGGTGAGAATCAAACCAGTGTAGTTCGGGCAAACTATTTTAAAATAGACCATTTTTCATTTCTATTTTTTGGCAAAAATCAAATAACAAAACTATTTTAAAGCAAAAATTTTCATTTTCATTTTATTGGTAAAACAAACTATATTTTTTAATTTTTCGAAAACAAGATGAAATAACAACTTTATTTATTTATTTATTTATTTATTTATTTATTATTTGTTTCAACAACACAAAATAAAAACTCTTTTATATTTTTCTTTTGCTTTAGTAAAACGAATTATTAAAACCAAAACCTTTCCAAAATTTTGGCAGAGTTTCGACAGTATTTGGGTATCGGTCTTTCTAAAACTAAATAATTACTACTATTTTTCTCTTTTTTCTCTTTTTCTTAATTTCATAAAAAATTTCTTTTTAAAACCGGTCAGCATGTAGGCGCGAGACAAATAAATGCAACACGAAAAATGCATGGTGGTCATTTCATTCTGGATACATGTCCTAGACGGACCCAACCCATGTGTTGAGTCACCTAGGTCATACGTGATGCAAATAAACATCCCTATTCTAAGTTCAAAACCTGGTTATATGTTCTAGATTGTGTACCCAAGCAGATAACTCGAGTCGAGGAGGGGGCTACGTACTGGGAACAGAAAGGCCATCCGGCTTAGTAACTTGTCCGACCTCTTTCTTATTTCAAGGTATTG
Source organism: Nicotiana noctiflora (assembly GCA_032618575.1). Taxonomy (NCBI): domain Eukaryota; kingdom Viridiplantae; phylum Streptophyta; class Magnoliopsida; order Solanales; family Solanaceae; genus Nicotiana; species Nicotiana noctiflora. The sequence goes on from JASVEL010001182.1 coordinate 83,188, forward strand.
ACACTAAATGAACAGGGAGTCTCAACCAGTAAGCACATCCCCGGAGGTGAGAGGAGAATGGTTTTCGGCACAATTTATATACAATTCAAATAATATCAAAGCGGTAAACATTTAGCACATTAATCATGAACATGTAGGAAAATCAGATATAAACAAATACAACAATTATTCCGAGCTCAAATTCTTAAACCCTGAACAGAAGTTCTGGGTTTGTTTCCCCAGCAGAATCACCAGAGCTGTCACACCCCTTTTTTTACGATCTATACTCCTCGTGAAGGGCATACATGAGTTTTTCCAATTAAAGGATAGTCGGAACGAGATTTATTATTATTTATTCAGAGTCACCACTTGGGAGATTAATGGTGTCCCAAGTCACCGGTTGAATCTCGAACCGAAGAAAATATGACTCTGTTAACAGTCTGCGAACCAGAAATCCAGATAAGGAATTCTATTAACCCGGGAGAAGGTGTTAGGCATTCCCGAATTTCGTGGCTCTAGCACGGTCGCTCAACTGTTATATTTAATTTTATATGATTTCAATACATGTTCTATCTTTATGTGCCTTTTGTTAATAACCCGCTTTTATTATTTATTTTATTTTTACAAGAATTACAACGTTGTGAAAATGTATCTCGAACCACGCCGCACCAGTGCGCCCATGGCTTTTAAGACATTTTGACTTGGTTGAGATTTGGATTTGGGTCACATAAATGTACACCCGTATTTAGGAAGGTAATTTTATTATCATACGCGCCTAAAGCAACTACGTGTTTATTATCTTTGGGAAAGACCGTAAAATTTGCTAAATGATCCTTCCAATTTCTAGTATTTTTAATAAGAAATTATTGAGGGCCCCGCAATTAATGCATTTGATTTGGCGAGGCTCGTCTCATTTTATTTAAATGGCCAACCTAAAAGTAACTATAATTCTCTATTAAATTTTTGTCTCTAAAAGGTAACTAACCTATGACAATGAATTTAATTTCCTTATGTTCTTAATATGCATTTATTCTATTTGGACTTTTAATAAAAAAAAAATTCTTTGCAGTTTTGGGCCTGGAATTGCTGGCCCAAAAATTTCGCTAATTACTTCTCCCTTGCGCTTCTAATCCATCCCAGACGAATAACGGTATAGTATACTACCAAATAAAGGGCAAGGGACTGAATCATTTTGGAACAAGCTGACAATTTATTAACTATTACCATTGTTTTTACAACTTATAGGTGCATTCTCAGTAATCAGCAAATAGACGAACACAACTCGGGTTATTAAACACTAAAGTGATTCTATTAATACTATAGATATGGTTTTTAACGAACTTTAACTATTATTATCAATTCAAAATTCTAAGAACCTGTAAATGCATAAATGATCTACCGAAATATCATTAATATGCTAAAAGGTTAAATACAAGATATTACTACTTGTACTTGTTAATTTCTGATAATCAAAGTTATATTAGAAGAAAATTAAACAATGAAATATTTCCAGATTCCTCATTACATATTAATTGTCCGAAACTATCCTAGATCTAACAATTTATTTCATTAAAACCATGGATTCTAAGTTTTACTAGAGCATTATTATAAATACAGTACAATTATAATCCAAAATATAGTAGTAAAAACAGTCCGAAAATTATAGTCCACTACAAATTCAACTAATCCTATTGAATACAAATTATCATATTTAAATATTGTATCTATATAGATCTGATCAGATTTAAACACATATATCACTAGTGAAATTTTAGAACAGCAATTGAACTCCTTTTTTATAGCTCAAGCTAGAAATTATATCAGTATGAGTGTGAATGTGTACCTGGGTAGAAAAATATGAGAAGAAGAAGAGTTAGAACTCTAAATCAGCAACAACAACATGAAACACGAACAACATATTTCAATCACAGCCTAAAAAATACCAGAATTAAGCCACAACAAGATGTAAACCAATGAGAAAACAAACTCGATCAATTCAGTGTACTTTCACAGAATTTCAACTACCAGAATCTGCGAGAATCAGTATACATCTTCCAAATTGAACCAAATGATCAATGTAACGGTATAATTTTGGACTTTTCTACTGTTTTTGATGTTTCTAAGTTTTTGGAATGAAGAATCTCGAAAATTTGATCTAAGAAGGAAAGATTACTTAGATGATATTTTTCAGATTTTTTAAAAAACTTGTAAAATGAGGCATATCAATGCCTATTTATAGAATTAGAATTGGAGGGGATTTTAAATTTCAGATTTTATACTTTAGTACCTCTTTTATTTTACTTATACCCTTATTCTTTAGTTTGTAATTCAATTAACTACCCTTATTTGTTAAGATTTCTACTAATTCCCCAATCTAGAATCTTCTACCCTAGTTTAATCCCTTTTCTACCCTCATTTCAATTAAAAATATACCCAATTATCCTTTTCCTCTACCCAAAATACCCCCCTTCCTTTTGTTATTTACTATTAACCCATTTTAGATACCTAAAACACCCCTGAAACAAAATTAGATTTACAAATTAACCTACTGCCCTTTTACTCCTTTTACCCCCGAATTATTTAACTGTCGGATTATACAACTGATTATTACAACTAATTAACTAATCTAATAACTACTAATTAAAGATTTAACAGCTATAACCAAACATGCCAATTAACGAAATTACCTAAGTAATCAAAATTAATACAGATATAAATATCAATTTAAGATCAACCGACATAAACTTTTGAAAAATTCTAGATTTCAGATACTATGAACTAAAATAGATATTCTAACAAAAAGAGACGAATTTCAATTAACTGAAGATAAGCTTGAAAATTAAAACAAAAAAGATGCAAGAACAAAGTCAAATAAACACATGCAGAAACAGAAAAAAAAAGAACCTTAGCGTTCCCGTTTACTTGGATAGTCTCCTAGACCTCAAGATTTACAAGAAATAACAGGAGAGGTTTTGGCGTCAGTTTTCTTGAAATTTGACTTCACCGGAGAATATTTAAACTTCTATTCGAGCCAATCCAGTTGGCTTTTAGGCTCAAAACTTTCAGAATCGTGTTGAGGGTGGTCAGGAGGTGATATAGTGTGATTTTGGATTGGATTGGGTAAAGTCGTGTTTGCCGGAGTTAGGGTTCCGGTGAAACATTTTTGAATATTTGAAACGACGAGGAGGGATTTGAAGGAAAATAAGCTGAGGGGTGGGATCAGGGGCTCAAGGCGGTTCTGTGGTGTAGTTTTCGAGGCGGTTGGCATGGGTAGTATTTTCCGCCGGTAGGGTTCCGACGGAGGTCGGCGGGGAGATGGGGGCGGCTAAACTTAAGGAAGAAGACAAAAGGATAAAATGATTTTTTAGGGTTTGTATTTGATATATTAAAAGCATAACAATCTCCCCCGAACCGTTAGATTAAAACATTTCAACGGCTCAGATTCCTTGAGTCCTTATACGGCGTCGTTTCTTTTATTAATGATGTCAACCCTATCCGCTATATTAGGATGATAAAATGTTGTGATTGAAAGATGTTGATGCGACGTCGTTTGGACCATAGATGGGGCAGACCGGATCATGTAATTTTTGGGCCTGGGCGTGGGTATTTTACTTGGGCTTGGGGGTAACTAGCCCAATTTCTTTTAAAAATCCATTTCTAATTTTGTGTTTTTGTTTTCAATTTGGTATTTCTATTTTTCTATTTTCCAAATTTATATCATTATTTTTTTTCAGATGTATATAATTGAAAAATTAAACTAATCCAACTAATTAAAGCCTAAAAACAATTAATAACTATTTTGTAACAATTTCTGCTAAAAATGAACTATTTTTATGATTTTCTTTAAATTATTCTAAAATGAATTAATACCCACTTGATACTAAAATATGAAATTAAATTCCTAATGTAAATGCATATTTTGTATTATTTTTATGAGTTATTGTGCAACACAAAATGCAACAATTATCAACCAAAATTGTAAAACTAAAGAAAAATCATTTGTTTGGATTTTAGGAATAATTTGCTTAGGGCGAAAAATCACGTGCTCACAATTGTGCCATGCTTCTTCTTTACAAATAACACCAGTGCACCCCAAAGTGACACACTCGGGCGAATGAACCCCTTATCTAGGAGTTCCTGAAGTTGTTCCTTCAACTTTTTTAACTCCGCTGGTGCCATACGATAGGGAGGGATAGAGATGGGCTGAGTGCCCGACACCAGATCAATACTGAAATCAATGTTCCTATCCGGCGGCATGCCCGACAGGTCCGCTAGAAACACATCAGGGATATCCCTCACAACGGAAACCAAATCAAGACTAGGAGTCTCTGCTCCAACATCTCTAACGAAAGCCAAGTACGACAAACAACCATTCCTAACCATCCGTTGGGCTTTTAGGAAGGAAATCACCCTACCGGGTAGTCACGCCTCGCCACTCGATCCTCAGAATACCCGGAATAGCCAACGTAACTGTTTTGGCATGACAGTCCAAAATAGCATGATATGAAGATAACCAATCCATACACAGAATCACATCAAAGTCTACCATACCCAATAACAGCAAATCAACTCGGGTCTTCAGACCCCAATAGTAAAAAGACATGATAGATATACATGATCCACAATAACAGTATCACCCACTGAGGTAGATATATGCACAAACAAGGCAAGACAACCAAGGATCGTACCCAAATGATGAGCAAAATATGAAGATACATAGGAGTAAGTAGAACCAGGATCAAATAAGACAATAACATCCCTGTGGCAGACTGAGATAATACTTGTGATGACTGAATCTGATGCGCTAGCATCTCTTCTATCTGGAAGAGCATATAATCGAGCCTGACCACCGCCAGTACGGTCCTTACTCCTGGGGCGAACTTTGGCTACCTGACCTCCACTCCTAGCTGACTGAGTGGGTGCCGAAGAAACAAGAGCAGAAAATGAGGGTTGATCCCTCTACTAAGACTATCTGCTACGGAATCGGGGACACTGTCTCCTCATATGACCCAACTCACCGCACTCATAGCAACGACCTGGAGCTGGAGAAGGGGACTGATGAGAACCCCTCACTGCAGATGAACCCTGAGCTGAAGGAGCAAGAGTAGAGCTCTAAGCCGGAAGGGCACAGGTTGGCTCTGCAGACGACCCTGTTGTCCATGATGACCCTGATAACCCTGATTACCCTAATGACCACAGTCTGACGAAGCTTCACTAGACTCTGGGAACTGGCTCCTAGACGGAGCACCACTGAAACTACCTGAATCTCGAGGCCTCTTAACCCCCCTCTGCTCAAACTCCCAACGGCGATCTATCTTAATATGACAAGCCGCATCAACTACCTCCTCAAATGTAACTGTTGTAGCCCTCTCTCTAGTCATCAATATGCGGATCGGATAGTTGAGGCCATCCACAAACCTCTTGATCCTCTCGCGATCTGTCGGGATCATCCATGTAGCATGCCAAGCAAGCTGTGTAAACCTCAACTCATACTGAGTCACTGTCATATCTCCCTAAGTCAACCACTCAAACTGACGATGCAGCTCCTCCCTATGAGACAGGGGCACATACTTCTCCATGAATACCGTGGAGAACTGCTGTCATGTAAAGGGCACTGCCCCAATAGGCCTACGCCTCTCGAATTTCTCCCACCAAGTAAATGCAGGTCCTATGAACTGGAAGGTAGTAAAAGCCACTTCACTAGACTCCAGAACACCAACAGTACGAAGCATACACTGGAACTTATCCAGAAAACCCTGGGAATCCTCGCCCTCAACACCACTAAATGTCGGAGGCTGAAGCCTACCGAACCTCTCCAACCGATGTTGTTTGTCATCCGACATAGCTGGAACCAAATGAGCTGGAGCTGGTTCGACTGGCACAACTGGTGCAGTGGCTGAACTGGCTGAGCTAGAGCTACCTCAGGTGTCTGTAAACCCTGAACAACCTGCTTGGGTGTGTGAGCATCGGGGGTCTAATGACTACCCCCGGTCTGAGAAGTAGCTGCCACTATAGTGGCCGAAACTACCTAAGCCAGGCAGTGCAGATGATCAAGATCTAAGCCAAAGCCTCCTGTAGACAAGGAATCACAATGGGCACTGCCCGTGCCTGAACAGGTGCTGCTAGAGTATCTACAGCTGGAATTTGACCATGAGCCTGATCAACTGGTGCTGGAATCTAGCCTTGAGCCTGGTCAACTGGTGGGTCAGCAGGTGCTATCCCTGATGCCATGCCTCTACCGCGACCACGTCCTCTAGGTGGCACTGGTGGTCGTTCGCCACGTCCGTTAGCACGGGTTTTGCCATATGCGAGAGAATAGAATACATAAATTTATTTTCATAACAACAAGCTCCACAATATGAATTTCAAGAAAGTGAAGTATTTTCTAAAGGTTCTGTAGCCTCCCGAGGATAGATACGGACGTCTACATACTAATCCGCGAGAGCCTACTAAACCGGCTCATGAATCGCGAGGCCTTATAACCTGGCTCGGATACCAACTTGTTACAACCCAAACCCGGCCGAGATGGCGCCCAACACTAAATCTAGGCAAGCCTGACCAACAGTCGCTCTCATATCAATCGTAAATTTCAAACCGACAATTTAAGGAGAAAAAAAATTATTTTAGAATAAGAATCTATTATTTATAGAAGAATAATACTGAGCAAATGCGAAATATGATAAAAACTCTCCCAAACAATCTGCAGTCACGAGTCTAGAGCCTCTAAACAATATTGGATAACAATATCTGAATGAAATACTCAAGTCTGGAAATTATATATAAATAAAACTTAAATAGGAAGAATAGTCAGGTCCTGTGAACGTCAAGCAACTACCTCAACAACTCTGATAAGCTTTGGAAACAAAGACTGCTCAGCTAAGCCTCCAGTATACCTGAATCTGCACACAAGGTGCATGGAGTAGGGGTGAGTACTACCGACTCAGTGAGTAATAAGCATATAAAATGTTTGAAGATAAGAAATCCACGAAATGCCACAAAGTAAAGCTAAAACTAACAATCCAACATCTTACTACGAACTAACAGCAAACAACTTCAAATATAATAGTCAAGTATAATGTAAAAATGCAATGCAAATGCATATGAACACGCTGTGGCGTACAGCCCGATCCATTAATGTTGATGGTGCTTACTGGGGGTGTGTACAGACTCCGGAGGGGCTCCTTCAGCAAAGCACAATATAATCATAACATTTGATGTGGCATGCAGCCCGATCCATACTTAGTCCACAGTATGCATATGAGTCACGTAACAGATTCAATTAATTTCCTAGTTTCCAATTTATTAAGAAGAATATACTTTAGATATTTTACTTCAGAAAAAGTGACTTTGCATTTCCTTACAGGGATTAAAAACATGACTGAGATCAATGATTGTACAAAACATGCTATCACAATGATATTCATCCTCTGAGGATACTACAGATCCGCACAAGGCCCCAAACATGGTAATAAGCCTAGATATATTCACTACAGGGTGCGTATGTATCGCCAATATAGAAACATTCTTGTTCGGGATGGACCAAGTCACAATCCCCAGTCATAACCAATGTTGCACCTGCCATGGGATGCGAGTCACCCCCTACAATAGTGTCATAATGTGATAACCCGGGTTTCAAACCCTCAAGCCATCATATACACCAACTACTCACCTCTAACCGGTCGTAGAATGGTCCGCAATGCCTTTACCTTTCGTATCGACCTCCTCGCGTGTCAAATCTAGTCAAAACCATAGCGAATACATAAATATAGGTTAAAGAAACATAACCCAATCAAAAATAATTGAAAAGTACTCAAATTCACGAAGTTGGTAAAATTCGAGCCCCGGGCCCACTTCTCGAAAAATTCTGAAAATCACACCAACGGATTCCTCATCTCGCCACAAGTTCGTACATATAAAGTTTATGAAAAATGGAGTTCAAATGGCCTTTCAAATCCTAAAATTTTATTTCAAAAAACAAAGCCATTTTTCTTCACAATTTCTACTCACTCTCATGAATTTGAGTGTCGATTCTTCTAAAAATGGTGTTTTCTAGTCAAGAGACTTACCTCCAATCAATACCCATTGAAAACCCTCTTCAAATCGCTCAAAAGGCTCTCTTGGCGGAGTAAAAATGGTGGAAAAATAATGTGGGTTGCGAATATAAGGGTTTTAAACATTCTGTCAAATCATTGTAGCAACCCCTATGCGATCGCATCACTACCCTTGCGATCGCATATGCCAAAATTTCAGGCCCTCAATTTTCCTCTTATGCAATCGCAGGACAGGCCATGCGACCGCATAGCACTGTGTTCCCCTTCTATGCGATCGCATGAGTCCCCACGCGATCGTACTATACAAACTCCTCAACCTATGCGATCACAGACCCCTTTACACGATCACATAGAGCAAATCTTCACCCCTCTCAGATCCTTCTATGCGATCGCAGACATACCTACATGATCGCATAGAGTAAAATTGTCACGACCCTAGTTCACCAATTGTGAACACGTCATGACGGCACCTAGTCTTCGCGACTAGGTAAGCCTAACATCTTGCGGAAGTAATAACATTTGCGGAAAATTATAATCAAAACCAAATAATAGGAATAATGTATATAATTGCCTCCTGGCACATACACTTTGACACATAGCATTTTGAAACTATTTCAAAGACCCGGAAACCTACGAGCAACACATGCTATGAAAATGATAAGATACAACTCTAATATCCGGAAATGTCTACAACAACTGAATACAACGAATGAAACCGCTAACTACAAGATAGAGTAGAAGGACACTTTTCGGTCTGCGGACGCGGAAGATGTACCTCAAGTCTCCGAATATAATGACTGGATCACTAATAATGTGCTCGATCAGATGTACCTAGGTCTGCACAACAAAAGTGTGCAGAAGAGTAGCATGAGTACACCACAGCGGTACTCAGTAAGTGCCAAGCCTAACCTCGATGGAGTAGTGACGAGGAAGGTTAGGGCCCTACCGAGAATAATATAATAATAGTATTGAACAGTGTAAAGCAGTAAATAATCTGAAATGACAGCAAAACAGAATAGAAGCTACAAGTCACTAGCAATTAAAGCTAACAAGGAAAAATAACATAACAAACGTCCTTCAGCTATTCATGGATCTCCGGGGAGTTGAACCCGCAGTCCACTCATCTCAGTAACAAGGATCTCCGGGAATTGAACCCGCAGTCCACTCATTTCAGTAACAAGGATCTCCGGGAATTGAACCCGCAGTCCACTTATCTCAGTAACAAGGATCTCCGGGAATTGAACCCGCAGTCCACTCATCTCAGTAACAAGGATCTCTCGGACTTGAACTCGCAGTCCACTCATATCAATAACAAGGATCTCCGGGAATTGAACCCGCAGTTCACTCATCTCAGTAACAAGGATCTCCAGGAATTAAACCTGCAGTCCACTCATCTCAGTAACAAGGATCTCCGAGAATTGAACTCGTCGTCAACTAGTCTCAGTAACAAGGATCTCCGGGAATTGAACCCACCGTCAACTCACCTCAGTAACAAGGATCTCCAGGAATTGAACCCGCAGTCCCAAAATAAAAGTGCAGGGGGATCCCCCAGGAATTGAACCCGTAGTCCCAAAGTAAATGCGCAACCAACATTAGAGAAATATTGTAACGACCCGGCCGGTCATTTTAGAAAATTTCGCCCCAATACCCAATTTAACTGTTCCCCTAAGTTCATTTCTGCTATTGTGGTTTATCGGGAGAGTCAGTTCTGAAATTTGGAGCATTTTGGGACACTTAGTCCCTAAATGAGAGCTTTAAACTTAGAAAATGGTCCGTAGCCGGAACAGTGTTAAGACAACCTCGGAACGGAAATCCGATGCTTCCATTAGCTCCGTAAGGTGATTTCGGGGTTGGGAGCACGTTCGGATTGTATTTTGGAGGTCCGTAGCTCAATTAGGCTTGAAATGACGAAGTTTGAAATTTTGGCGAATCCGAACGATAGGTGAGATATTGATCCGGGGGTCGGAATGCAATTCCGACAATTTCTGTAGCTTCGTTATGTGATTTTGGATATGTCCGCAAATTTTCAGGTCATTCGGATGTCGTTTGGTCGGGTTTTTGATTGAATGTTAGTTTCGGAAGTTTTGAAGAAACTTAGGCTTGAATCCGTGTGTAATTGGTGATTTTGATGTTTAGGATGGTGTTTTTATGATTGGAACAAGTTCGTATCGTGTTTTGGAGTATGTTGATGGTTTTCGTTGGGTCCCGGGAGCCTCGGGATGAATTCGGGGGTCCAAACGGACCATTTTGTGCCAAAGGCACTGCTGTTTCTGCTGCAATAATTGCAGAGCAATTTTGCTCTCCGCGATTGCGGAGATGGCCATGCGATCGCATAAGGTGTGGTGGTAATGCATCGCGATCGCGATGCCTAGGATGCGATCGCGTAATGGAAAAGCCCGGAGCTCTGCGATCGCGAGGTGAGGCGTGCGATCACGTAAGTCTGGAAGTTGAAGCATCGCGATCGCGTGAGGTAGTATGCGATCGCGTAGGGTAGTTTGGGGAGCCAGCCGAGTTTGTTCTTCGCGATCGCGTTCGTATCATTGCGATCGCGTAGGGTCGCTAAGTTGTTCACTGCGATTGCGTCCAGGCCGATGCGATCGCGTAGAGGAAAAATAGGCCGCCCAGGATTTGTGCATCGCGATCGCGAGCCCAGTGCTGTGATCGCGTAGAGTTAATTGGCCTGCCAGTGACTTTAAGTCCAGAAACATTTCAGATGCGGCCTAATACACAAAAACGCCATTGTTGAGCTCCAAGAGAGGAAATTGAAGGGGAAACGCTGGGATATCATCGGGAAATCATCGGGGGTAAGTTTCTTGACCTTAATTCGTTAGTTTATCATGAAATCTGTGATTATTTCACCTGAAAATGGAAGATTAAAGGTGGGTTTGAGCCCTAGACCTAAATTTTAGAAAACCTTTGATTTAAATGGGCAAACGGAGTCCGATTTCGATAAATTTTATATGCACGGACTCGTATTGAGATAAGGAACCCGAATATATAACTTTTGTGATTTTTCGATAAGCGTACCAAAAGTCGGGTTTTGGCAACTTGTGGGTTTTGGTGTATTTTGAGTTGTTTTGATTGGACAATACCCAATTGGCCTATTTTGATATAATTCTATTGATTTTTATCAGATACTACACCTGTGGAGGCCGACATTCGCGGAAGAGAGGTGTTTCTTAGCGGTTTTGTACCGGAATTGAGGTAAGTGGCTTGTCTAACCTCGTGTGGGGGAACTTTCACCCCTAGGATATTATGTGATAGTTTAAATGCCTTGTGCGCGAGGTGACGGGCGTGTACATGCGCTGGTTGTTGAACACATACTTTACTTGAATTGTCCGATTAGTGATATTCCTGCTCTTAGCCGATTAAATCGTTACTTTACCCGGTATTAGTTAGAAAAACATTATTAGCTAGGATTCAACATGTCTAATTGCCTAGTTGACTTACTTGGACTTCTTGATAAATTGTTGGCACTAGTTTCGGAGAGGTTGTAGTTAAACATATTATGTTCTCTCTGTATGTTTTCTTTATTTGATGTGTTGGTGGACTGCGGGTTCAATTCCCGGAGATCCTAGGGCTGTGGGTTCAATTCCCAGAGACCCGGAGTGATATTGTTTGTGGACTACGGGTTCGATTCCCTGAGATTCGGAGTTACTGAGATATGGACTGCGGGTTCGATTCCCGGAGATCCTGAGCCATTGATATAATATTGAGATGTGGACTGCGGGTTCGATTCCCGGAGATCCCGATGTTATTGAGATGTGGACTGCGGGTTCGATTCTCGGAGATCCTGATGTTATTGAGATGTGGACTGCGGGTTCGATTCCCGGAGACCCAGGGGTACTGTTGATGAGACTATGGGTTCAATTTCCACAGGTCCTGGACTTGTTAATTGAGTTTGTTACTTGTTGTTAGCTTAATTGTAGACGGTTGTAGTAATCGTTATATTGTTGTTATTTCGGAATTATTATCATTTAAACTGCTTATTATTGTTATTATCATTTTGAAATTGTTTTCTCTCAGTAGGGCCCTGACCTTCCTCGTCACTACTCCATCGAGGTTAGGCTTGGCACTTACTGAGTACCGCCGTGGTGTACTCATGCTACTCTTCTGCACACTTTTGTTGTGCAGATCCAGGTACATCAGGTCAGGCACATACCAGGTGATTCAGCAGCACTTTGGGAGACCTCGAGGTATGATCTGCTACGTCCGCGGATCCGGGGGCCTTCCTTCTATTCTGATAGTATTAGTAGATGTTTTTCCTTCTTCGTTGTTAGATACTCTTTACACATAGAGCCACAGTTGTATATTCTCTTTTAGTCTGTGTTACCCGTGGGATTCCGGGTCTTGGTGGTGTTTTATACAGTGTATTTGACGGGTGTATGTGCCAAGCGGCACGGATTACATTCCTTTTATATTATTTTTCCGCTATTTCTTATTAAATGTTCATAAACTTGTATATTCCGCAACGTGTTAGGCTTACCTAGTCGTGGGGATTGGGTGCCATCACGACATGTTCACGATTGGTGAACTAGGGTCGTGACAAGTTGGTATCAGAGCTCTAGGTTCATAGGAGTCACGGGACACAGACCGGTTACTTAGAGTCTCGCTGATCGATACGGAGACGTCTGTATTTATCTACGAGGGGCTATGTAACTGTTTAGGAAACTCTTTATTTCTTTTGGATTCCTTGTCGTGCGACATTTTGGCATCAAAATCTAAACTATTGCTTTCTATTCTCTCACAGATGGTGAGGACACGAGCTACTCGCGACGATCGGGTACCCGCGCCCCCTGTTGCCGCCGTCAGAGGCCGGGGCCGAGGTAGAGGACGAGGACACGCCCGAGGTGCAGCCACAGCACCCGCGTGTGCCGCCGCTGAGGTGCCACAGGTAGACCAGGTTGGAGCGTAGGCACCTGGTACACCGACTACAGCCGCCACTACTCCAGCACTCCAGGAGACCCTGGCCCAGTTCATGAGTATGTATACCACTTTAGCTCAAGCAGGACTGCTCCCTCTCGCTGCTGCTACATCCCAGGCCGGGGGAGGGGCCCAGACTCTCACAGCCATCACACTTGAGCAGCGTGTGCCAGTGGGACAGGTCCCATAGATTTTGGTTATGCCTCCTGCCGCCCCAGCACAGCCCGGAGGTGGGCCAGTTGCCTCTGAGGACGAGCAGCGTAGGTTGGAGAGGTTCAAGAAATATGATCCTCCAGTGTTCAGCGGTTTGGCTTCAGATGATGCATTGGGTTTTCTGGAGGAGTGTCATCGTATTCTTCATACTATGGGGATTGTGGAGACCGGCGGGGTTTCCTTCACTGCTTTTCAGTTTCGTGGGGCCGCTTACGATTGGTGGCGCACGTACGAGTTGGATAGTCCAGAGGAGTCTTCTTCATTGACCTGGACGCAGTTTTCAGATCTGTTTTTGAGAGAGTTTGTTCCTCGTAGCCTTAGGGATTCTTGGCGCTCGGAGTTTGAGCGGTTGCGACAAGGCTCCATGTCAGTATCGGAGTATGCTATCACTTTCACCCGTCTCGCCAGGCATGCACCGGCCTTGGTATCCACGGTCCGGGAGAGGGTGCGGAGATTTATTGAGGGCCAGATTCCACCGATCCGATCCAGCATGGCCAGAGAGTTGGAGACAGATATATCTTATCAGCAGGCAGTGAGCATTGCCAGGAGGATCGAGAGTATGCTCCCTAGAGAGCGGGGGGAGAGAGAGAGGCCAAGAGGTCTCGTGAGTCGGGCCATTTCTCTGGTGCCCGCACTTCAGCAGCCGGTCGTTTTGGCAGGGGTTATTTCGGTCGACCAGTTCACTCAGCTTTACCAGCAGCTGGTAGCACTCCAGCTCTTCCAGCACCTCAGGAGCCTTATTATGCTCCCCCAGTTTCCAGTGCACCTCATGCGCGGGGTCCTTCCAGGGTCAGACTAGTGGGGGTGAGGCCGGTCAGTCACAGCCACCGCGTCCTCCCAGAGCTTGCTTTGAGTGCGGGGATACTCTCCATCTGGTTAGGGAGTGCCCCAGGCGTAGGAGGGGAGCACCTCATCAGTCTTCGCAGCCTCAGCATGGTTCTCAGGGCCAGCAGGCTATCATTCTAGCTCTAGCTGCCACTCCACCTGCCCAGCCAGCCAGGGGTGGGGGTCAGGGTGCCAGAGGCCGCCCTCGAGAGGGGGGACAAGCCAGATTCTATGCTATTCCTGATTGCGCTGCGGCTATTGCATCTGATTCTGTTATCACAGGTATTATTCTGGTTAGTCACAGGGAGGCATCGGTTCTATTCGACCATGGTTCCACTTTTTCATACGTGTCTTCTTACTTTGTTTCTCATCTGGGTGTGCCTCGGGATTCTTTGAGTGCCCCCATTTATGTTTCCACTTCGTTGGGTGATTCTTTGGCTGTGGACCGTGTATATCGGTCGTGTTTGGTTACCATTTGTGATTTTGAGACCAGAGCGGATCTATTGTTGCTCGGGATGGTCGATTTTGATATTATTCTGGGCATGGACTGGTTGTTGCCCCATTATGCTATTCTTGATTGTCACGCCAAGACCGTGACGCTGGCTATGCCAGGCATTCCACGTATTGAGTGGAGTGGTACTCTAGATCACACCCCTAGCCGTGTTATTTCTTTTCTCAAAGCTTAGTGTATGATTGAGAAGGGGTGTGCTGCTTATCTAGCCTATGTGCGGGATGTCAGTATTGACACTCCCTCTGTTGATTCCGTTCTTGTGGTACGTGACTTTGGTGATATATTTCCAGCTGATCTACCGGGCATGCCGCCCGACAGAGATATTGACTTTGCTATTGATTTGTTGTCGGGCACTCAGCCCATTTCTATTCCACCATACCGTATGGCTCCTCCCGAGTTGAAGGAGTTGAAGGATCAGTTAGAGGAGTTATTGGGTAAGAGTTTCATTCGACCCAGTGTTTCGCCTTGGGGTGCTCCTGTGTTGTTTGTGAAGAAAAAGGACGATTCTATGCGTATGTGTATTGACTATCGTCAGTTGAACAAGGTTACAATGAAGAACCGGTATCCTTTGCCTCGCATTGATGATTTGTTTGACCAACTACAGGGCACACAGGTGTTTTCTAAGATTGATTTGCGCTCTGGGTATCACCAGCTGAAGATTCGGGAGCCAGATATCCCGAAGACTGCCTTCAGGACCCGGTATGGTCACTATGAGTTCCTCGTGATGTCTTTTGGGTCGACTAATGCCCCAGCAGCATTTATGCATTTGATGCACAGTGTGTTCAGGCCTTATCTGGACTCGTTCGTGATTGTCTTCATTGATGATATTCTAGTATATTCCCGGAGTCGGGAAGAGCACGAGCAACATTTGAGGATAGTGCTTCAGATTCTGAAGGAGAAGCAACTATATGCCAAGTTCTCTAAATGTGAATTCTGGTTGAGTTCAGTGGCATTTTTGGGCCATGTGGTGTCGAGTGATGGTATTCGAGTAGATCCGAGGAAGGTGAAGGCCGTGCAGAGTTGGCCCAGACCCTCCTCCGCTACTGAGATTCGTAGTTTCCTTGGTTTGGCGGGCTATTACCGTCGTTTCGTAGAGGGGTTCTCTTCGATTGCAGCACCTATGACTAGATTGACCCAAAAGGGTGCCCCTTTTCAGTGGACAGACGAGTGTGAGGCGAGCTTTCAGAAGCTCAAGACAGCTTTGACTTCGGCCCCTATATTGATGTTGCCTATAGGTTCGGGGTCCTATACTGTGTATTGTGATGCCTCACGAGTTGGGCTCGGTGCAGTATTGATGCAGGACGGTAGGTTGATTGCCTACATATCCAGACAGCTGAAGGTGCATGAGAAGAACTATCTTGTTCATGATTTGGAGCTAGCTGCCATTGTTCACGCCTTGAAGATTTGGCGTCATTACTTATATGGGGTTCCTTGTGAGATCTACACCGATCACCGGAGCTTGCAGCACTTGCTTAAGCAGAAGGACCTGAATATGCGTCAGAGGAGATGGTTGGAGCTACTGAAGGACTATGATATTAATATTCTCTATCATCCGGGCAAGGCTAATGTGGTTGCCGATGCCCTGAGTCGTCGGGCAGAGAGTTTGGGGAGTTTAGCATATCTACCAACTTCGGAGAGGCCTATGGCGATGAATGTTCAGGCTTTAGCCAGGCAGTTTGTTAGACTGGATCTTTCGGAGCCCAGCCGGGTTCTAGCTTGTGTGGTTTCTCGGTCTTCTCTATTTGACCGCATCAGGGAGCGTCAGTTCGACGACCCTCATTTGCTTGTCCTTCGGGATAGAGTTCGGCGTGGTGATGCTCGAGATGTTACCATCGGGGATGATGGAGTTATGAGGATGTAGGGGCGCATTTGTGTGGCCAATGTAGATGATCTTTGAGAGATGATTCTAGCAGAGGCCCATAGCTCGCGGTATTCCATCCATCCGAGTGCCGCGAAGATATATCAGGACTTGAGACAGCATTACTGGTGGAGGCGGATAAAGAGAGATATCGTTGATTATGTTTCTAGATGCCTCAACTGCCAGCAGGTGAAGTATGAGCATGAGCGTCCGGGTGGATTGATGCAGCAGATGGAGATTCCAGAGTGGAAATGGGAGCGCATTACCATGGACTTTGTATCTGGACTTCCACGGACTGTTAGGAAGTTTGATTCCATTTGGGTCATTGTGGATCGGCTGAACAAGTCCGCCCATTTCATACCGGTAAGCACCACTTATTCATCGGAACGACTAGCGGAGATCTACATCAGGGGAGATAGTTCGGCTGCATGGTATTCCAGTTTCCATCATTTCGGATAGAGGCACTCGGTTCACTTCACGGTTCTGGAGAGCCGTACAGCAGGAGTTAGGTACTCGGGTAGAGCTGAGCACAACATTTCACCCCCAGACTGATGGGCAGTCCGAGCGCACTATTCAGATTTGGGAGGATATGCTCCGTGCGTGCGTGATTGAGTTTGGAGGTTCATGGGATCACTTCTTGCCACTGGTGGAGTTTGCTTATAATAACAGCTATCAGTCCAACATTCAGATGGCACCGTTTGAGGCCCTATATGGTAGGAGGTGCGGGTCTCCTGTGGGTTGGTTCGAGCCGGACGAGGCCAGGCTGCTAGGTACTGAGTTGGTCTAGGATGCAATTGACAAGGTCAAGGTGATTCAGGACAGACTTCGTGCGGCCCAGTCTAGATAGAATAGTTATGCGGACAAGAAGGTCCGCGATGTGGCTTTTATGGTCGGCGAGCGGGTTCTGCTTCGAGTCTCGCCCATGAAGGGCGTTATGAGGTTTGGGAAGAAAGGAAAGTTGAGTCCTAGGTTTATTGGCCCTTTTGAGAATTTGAGGCGTGTTGGGCAGGTTGCTTTTGAGTTGGCCTTACCTCCCAGCCTAGCCGGAGTTCACCCTGTATTTCATGTCTCTATGCTCCAGAGATACCATGGTGACCCGTCGCATGTGTTGGATTTCACTTCTGTTCAGCTAGACGAGGATCTGTCTTACGTTGAGGAGCCAGTAGCCATTCTAGACAGGCAAGTCAGGAAGCTAATGTCAAAGAAAATCGCTTCAGCAAAGGTTCGGTGGCGGGGTCGGCCGGTCGAGGAGGCGACTTGGGAGACCGAGCAGGATATGCGCAGCCAGTACCCTCATCTCTTCACCACTCCGGTATGTTTTCTATGCTCGTTCGAGGACGAACGAATCTTTTAAGTGTGGGAAGATGTAACGACCCGGCCGGTCGTTTTAGAAAACTTCGCCCCAATCCACAATTTAACTGTTCCCCTAAGTTCATTTCTGCTATTGTGGTTTGCCGGGAGAGTCGGTTATGAAATTTGGAGCATATTGGGACACTTAGTCCCAAAATGAGAGCTTTAAAGTTAGAAAATGGTCCGTAGCCGGAACAGTATTAAGACGACCTCGGAACGGAAATCTTCGGGGTTGGGAGCGCGTTCGGAATGTATTTTGGAGGTCCTGTAGCTCAATTAGGCTTGAAATGCCGAAGTTTGAAATTTTGGCGAATCCGAATGATAGGTGAGATTTTGATTCGGGGGTCGGAATGGAATTCCGACAATTTCTATAGCTTCGTTATGTGATTTTGGATATGTCCGCAAATTTTCAGGTCATTCGGATGTCGTTTGGTCGGGTTTTTGATTGAATGTTAGTTTCGGAAGTTTTGAAGAAACTTAGGCTTGAATCCGTGTGTAATTGGTGATTTTGATGTTTAGGATGGTGTTTTTATGATTGGAACAAGTTTGTATCGTGTTTTGGAGTATGTTGGTGGTTTTCGTTGGGGTCCCGGGAGCCTCGGAATGAATTCGGGGGTCCAAACGAACCAATTTGTGCCAAAGGCACTATTGTTTCTGCTGCAATAATTTCAGAGCAATTTTGCTCTCCGCGATTGCGGAGATGGCCATGCGATCGCGTAAGGTGTGGTGGTAATGCATCGCGATCGCGATGCCTAGGATGCGATCGCGTAATGGAAAAGCCCGGAGCTCTGCGATCGCGAAATGAGGCGTGCGATCGCGTAAGTCTGGAAGTTGAAGCATCGCGATCGCGTGAGGTAGTATGCGATCGCGTAGGGTAGTTTGGGGAGCCGGACGAGTTTGTTCTTCGCGATCGCGTTCGTATCATTGCGATCGCGTAGGGTCGCTAAGTTGTTCACTGCAATCGCGTCCAGGCCCACGCGATCGCGTAGAGGAAAAATAGGCCACCCAGGATTTGTGCATCGCGATCGCAAGCCCAGTGCTGCGATCGCGTAGAGTTAATTTGCCTGCCAGTGACTTTAAGTCCAGAAACATTTCAGACGCGGCCTAATACACAAAAACGCCATTGTTGAGCTCCAAGAGAGAAAATTGAAGGGGCGCTGGGATATCATCGGGAAATCATCGGGGGTAAGTTTCTTGACCTTAATTCGTTAGTTTATCTTGAAATCCGTGATTATTTCACTGAAAATGGAAGATTAAAGGTGGGTTTGAGCCCTAGGCCTAAATTTTAGAAAACCTTTGATTTGAATGGGCAAACGGAGTCCGATTTCGATAAATTTTATATGCACGGACTCGTATTGAGATAAGGAACCCAAATATATAACTTTCGTGATTTTTCGATAAGCGTACCGAAAGTCGGGTTTTGGCAACTTGTGGGTTTTGGTGTATTTTGAGTTGTTTTGATTGGGTAATGCCCAATTGGCCTATTTTGATATAATTCTATTGATTTTTTCAGATACTACACCTGTGGAGGCCGACATTCGCGGCAAGAGAGGTGTTTCTTAGCGGTTTTGTACCGGAGTTGAGGTAAGTGGCTTGTCTAACCTCGTGTGGGGGAACTTTCACCCCTAGGATATTATGTGATAGTTTAAATGCCTTGTACGCCAGGTGACGGGCGTGTAAATGCGCTGGTTGTTGAACACATACTTTACTTGAATTGTCCGATTAGTGATATTCCTGCTCTTAGCCGATTAAATCGTTACTTTACCCGGTATTAGTTAGAAAAGCATGATTAGCTAGGATTCAACATGTCTAATTGCCTAGTTGACTTACTTGGACTTCTTGATAAATTGTTGGCACTAGTTTCGGAGAGGTTGTAGTTAAACATATTATGTTCTCTCTGTGTGTTTTCTTTATTTGATGTGTTGGTGGACTGCGGGTTCAATTCCCGGAGATCCCATGGCTGTGGGTTCGATTCCCAGAGACCCGGAGTGATATTGTTTGTGGACTGCAGGTTCGATTCCCGGAGATCCTGAGTTATTGAGATATGGACTGCGGGTTCAATTCCCGAAGATCCTGAGTTATTGATATAATATTGAGATGTGGACTGCGGGTTCGATTCCCGAAGATCCTGATGTTATTGAGATGTGGACTGCAGGGAGATCCCGGAGATCCTGAGATTTATTGAGACATGGGCTGCGGGTTCGATTCCCGGAGACCTAGGGGTACTGTTGATGGGACTGTGGTTTCAATTTCCACAGGTCCTGGACTTGTTAATTGAGTTTGTTACTTGTTGTTAGCTTAATTGTAGACGGTTGTAGTAATTGTTTTATTGTTTTTATTTCGGAATTATTATCATTTAAACTGCTTATTATTGTTATTATCATTTTGTAATTGTTTTCTCTCAGTAGGGCCCTGACCTTCCTCGTCACTACTCCATCGAGGTTAGGCTTGGCACTTACTGAGTACCGCCGTGGTGTACTCATGCTACTCTTCTGCACACTTTTGTTGTGCAGATCCAGGTACATAGGCCAGGCACATACCAGGTGATTTAGCAGTACTTTGGGAGACCTCGAGGTATGATCTGCTACGTCCGCGGATCTGGGGGCCTTCCTTCTATTGTGATAGTATTAGTAGATGTTTTTCCTTCTTCGTTGTTAGATACTCTTTACACATAGAGCCACGGTTGTATATTCTCTTTTAGTCTGTGTTACCCGTGGGATTCCGGGTCTTGGTGGTGTTTTATATAGTGTATTTGACGGGTGTATGTGACAAGCGGCATGGATTACATTCCTTTTATATTATTTTTTCGCTATTTCTTATTAAATGTTCATAAACTTGTATATTCCACAACGTGTTAGGCTTACCTAGTCGTGGGGACTGGGTGCCATCACGACATGTTCACGATTGGTGAACTAGGGTCGTGACAAATATTCAGGAATTTAAGTACAACAATATAAAACAACAAATAATAATGGCCTAGCATGCCCCACGTAATCACATTTAAGACATCTTAACAAATAGGAAACTTGGGTCAATTAAACATGCTCTTCTACGCTAACAGAAGCTATAATAGCAAGTAAAGTAAGGCAATTATGAAAGAAAATACAAGTCAAGTATCTAAGTAAAAATCTAGGATTTCAACAATTAGTTCAAGTACGCGCTCGTCACCTCGCGCACAAGGCATTCAATTAACAAATATCACATCCTAATGGACAAAGTCCTCCACACATGGTTAGACAAGCCACTTACCTCGAAGAAGTGCAAGTCAACCTGAGATCACGCTCTTGCCACGAGTATTCGACTCCAGATGGCTCAACTATATCCAATTAAATTGCATATTGTAAATAATAATTCAAGTAATTTATTCTACAATTAAATTCTAAGCTAATACGCAAAATTATGAAAAATGACTAAGATCTCACAAACATCGAAGAAGCTTGATTTCTAAAAGACGGGGTTTTAGCCATACATATCCGAATTTCGCCCCTTTGATACTACGATGATCCAATATAGTTATGTAACTTCAATCTACAATTCAACATTCAATTGGGCTAATATTGGTAAAAAATTCTATAACTTATGCCATTTAGGCATATTATCAAACACCTTGTAGGCATAGATATTTACACCTCATAAGTATAGTATTGGTTCTTCCAACTATCACCATTAACCAACAATTCAACTCACTATCATTCCTAACCAATTTATAACTTCCAAATACACATGTTTGACCATCCATGCATACCCAACCAACAAAATTCCATCAAATAAACACCTTTAAATCCCTACCATGTTAATGTATTTAAATTGGGAATTTATGGCTTCCAATTACCATGCCATAAGTTATAATACTTGATTCATGCTCATATTCCCATAATATATCCATATATGTAAGTCAAAGGTGTAGGATTTACCTTTTGGAAGAAATCTTGCAAAACCCTCCTTTGAGTTCTTGAAGGAATTTCTTGAAAATCTAAGTGTTTGATGAGAGTATTTCATCAATAATAGTATAGGAATGATGGAATTTCACACCAAGATGATGGTGATTACTTACCTTGAAGATTGGGGGAGTTGAAGGTCTTGAGAGGGTGAAAGAAGGACCCCAAGTTCGTCAAAATGAAATGGGTAAAAATGAACCCCGAAAGGAGTGTTATAGGCTATTTTTGGGCACCCCAGGTGGCGCTTGGCGATGGAACCAGTAGCTCAAATTTCTGGGCGCCACGGCTAGCGCCCGGCGCTGGCCAGGGCACTAGAGCTACGAAAATAACCATAACTTGCTATATACATCTCCAAATGATGAACAGTTTGATGCGTTGGAAACTACACTCAAAGATCTTTAATTTGATAGGTTTTGGGTCACACAACTCCATATATAACGGGAGATATGATCGTCCAAAGTGAGGTCTTGTGTGCACTCATTTACAACTTTCGTCTTTTATGAAATTTCCATCTTCAAAAGTTCCCGCTAACCATCCGAAATCAACCCATGGCCCCCGGGACCTCAACCAAAAATACCAATACATCCTATAACATTATTTAAACTTGTTTCAATTATAAAAACACCTCGATTGACACCAAAATTATCGAATTACATCGAATTCAAGCCTAAGTTCTTCTAAAAGTTTCAAAACACGTATTCGATCAAAAACCCAACCAAACCACGCTTGAATGACTTGAAATTTTGCAAACATGTTCCAAATGAAATGATGGTGCTACAGAAATTTCCGGAGATCCATTCCGACCTTCAGATCAAAATTTCACATATCAACCGGAAGTTGCCAAAATACTAGCTTTAGGTATTTCTAGCCTAAATGAGCTACGGACTTCCAAAATTTATTTTGAATACGCTCCTAATCCCGAAATCACCTAACGGAGCTAATGAAACCATCGGATTTCCATTCCGAGGCCATTTTCACATAGTTCTGATTTCGGACCATTTTTCAACACTTAAGCTCTCATTTAGGGGACTAAGTGTACCTAAACACTCCGAATCCAAACACCGAACGTCCCGTCAACCCAAAATAACATAAATGAACTTAGAGGAAGCAGTTAATAGGGGAACAAGGTATAAATTCTAAAAACGACCGGCCGGGTCATTACTGTAGACGTGTGATTTTGATCCTCCCCGAGATTTTTTATACTTTAGCGAAAAATATTTAGTTTAGGCCTAATCACTACAAGAAAATACTTATTTTTGGGGGGTTATTTTGATAATTTGTGGCGGTTTCCAGCCCCCACAAAATGAATTGTGGGAGTTTTTAAAAATGCCATAGTTATCATTGCCACGAGCAATATTGCGACGGTTTTCTAAAACCTCCACGACAACCTCCACAAATTAAATTTAATTTGTGACGGTTTTCGAAGACAATTAGTAACAGTTTATAACCTACACAATATCATCCCAATGTTCTAAACAAATTATTTGTGGGGGTTTATAACCCCTGTGATATGATTTTTTTTAAAATAATTGATTATAACATTAAAAAAAACAATGTTATTGAATAGCTTATAACATAAACATAAAATTCCATTACAAATAACCATAATACTAAGCATAAGAAGCTCAAATCTTTGTCAAACTAAAGTAATACTAGCTCATGTAAGCTAACTCAAAAAATTTACTAAACGAGATTGTAACTTAAACATTATCAAATCTAGAGTGATTCTACAATTTTTATAAATAGATAAAAAGTACTATCTATTTGCTTTGTGATTTGTACTGCTGCCACCCGATGATCCTCTTATTCCGCAAGTGACGTTAACTCACCGTCAAGCTGAAACAATGAAATAAAAATATTTGATGAGAAACTTATAAACCACAAGCATTTCAATAACAAAATAGGACTAGTACATTATAATTAGTTAAAGGCAGCATATTAGTAATGAGAAAGTTCTCAATTCACGCGACACGAGCCATTTAAGGGTGGCTCTACTACATCAACCTAAAAACACTAAAGAATACTGGTTATAAAATTATAAATATATTTTTTTCTCTCTCCAAGTTTTACATAGTACAATAGCAACAAGTAGAGACCTTTGAGGAAACTAAATAAAAGACAAAAGATTTTTCAATTCATTTAACAAGTCAAGGGGGCTACGACAACCTCAGATACTAAATCACACTAGTTATAGAATTGGAAAAGTAGCAAATGATTCTCTTTAGTGGAGCACCACAAATTACAATAGTTTGTTTAGAGGCACATAAAACACCTGAATTTAGTTGAACAAACCATAGCAAAACTTCCTCACATAACCAACATATCGTCCATGTTGTTACCAACATTACAGACTCATGCCAAGATGCAAATCATGATTCTAGTTCTAGAAGAGATAAAGAGAAAGGAGTGCAACTTATACATATTTCTCTTGCCCCCTTACTCACGTATAGTCCAATATTATTTCTTATGTGTGTATAGTGTATCAAGACAAATTTGTCCTTGTCCTGGCTTCATCTCTGTCTCAGCCATCTAGGAATGAAAAACATTTAGTACAAATAACTTAACTAAACTAGAACGAATAGTTACATATAAGCAAGTTTAATCGGTAAAGTAAAATAAATGAGGTACCATCTCTAACCATTTCAGCCCTTCTTCCAGAGTATTAAGGAACCAAAAAAAGATCTTCCAAAATATATCTAGGACCTAACCACTTCACAGATCATCTCCAACAAATTTTGCACCTTCCTTCCGAGATGGAATAGAAAAGACTATTTTAAGCCGAGACATTTATATCACCATTACCCGAAGGCATGAGTAATAAAGCAACACAATATCTTATTAACAATATATGCAACACCAAAGAAATTGTGTCTTCCTTTCTCTAGGACTTCAAGGAGATAAGTGATGGCACATTTTTGTTCATCTGCATAACAAATCATTACAAGATGTCAACCAATCAGTTATCAATCTGAAAAATGTTAGTTTTCTATTTGTACAAGACTATCGGCACATCTCGTAAAAACCCAATGCATAAGCTTGCCATATATGAAAGGGTGCAAGAAAATAACAGGAAACCTTCTCCAACATAGCCATCATGTCACGACCCAAATTCCGGTCGTGATGGCGCCCAACAATCAAGCTAGGCCAGCCAGACCAACAATTTCATTAACACAACTAAATCAGTCCCAAATGGACAACCCAGAAGAATATATGAGTTTAAGAACTCCAATAATAATAATAAAGAACAAAATACTGACACTCCCAAAGATCCGGAGTCACAAGTCTAGAGCCTCTAACAAAACCCAACAGGAAATAGAGAGTACGATATAGTACTCAAGTCCGAATACAAAATATAAAATAACAACTGGAATGAGAGGAGAAGCTAGGTTTCTGCGAACGTAGGCAGCTACATCAGCAACCCGATATGACACTGCAACCGCTTGAATTTCCCGTCTACTGCTCCTGAGTACCTGAGTCTGCACACAAAAGGTGCAGGGAGTAGGGGTGAGTACTAAGTACTCGGTGAGTAACAAATATATAACAGCAGCTGAGAATAAGAAATCCACAAAATACCACAATATGAAGCTACACTACAGTCCGAATCTCCTACGAACTAGCAACAACAATACAATACAGCTACCACAGAGTAATTCAACAAATATAGATGCAATGCAATGCACATAACCGCTACGGCGTGTAGCCCGATCCAATTTAACGTCGACGGCGCTCACCGGGGGTGTGTACAGACTCCGGAGGGGCTCCTACAGCCCAAGCGCAATACTGCTGCGGCGTGCAGCCCGATCCTCATATCAACCACTGCGGCGTGCAGCCCGAACCCATACTCAGTCCACAATAAGCAATTAAGTCACAAAATAATTCATTTTCCTTAATTCCAGTTCTCGAATCATAATTTATGAAAAATACTTTAACTTTATTAAATTTGTAAAAGCCGTGACTTAGCATTTCAAAAAGGTAATTTTAAACTTCCAGGACTGAGATCAGTGATTTAAGCAATTATAGCTATCACATAAATATTGTCCTTTAAGGACGCTACAAATCGGCACAAGGCCCCAAACAAGGCTTACAGCCCACAAATATAGCAAATACAGTGTATTTCCAACACTAACAACATATTATTCATTTCCGGGATGGACCAAGTCTCAATCCCCAATCACAATCAATCCCGCACCTGCCACGGTGTGCGAGCCACGCCCTATTAGCGTCACAATGTGCTAAGCCGGGGTTTCGAACCCTCGGGCTACCATATACACAAACTACTCACCTCTAGCCGGTCGTAGACTCGTCCGCGATGCCTTTTCCTTTGAATTTCGTTGCCTCGTGTGTATAATCTAGTCAAATAACAATAATTATGTCAAATACGGGTCAAAGAATCATAACCCACTTCAATTTATATGAAATTCGCATAAATACACTAAGTTGGTAAAACCCGACCCCGGGCCCACTGCTCGGAAAAATCCGAAATTAGTACCAACGCGATCCTTATCTCGCCACGAGTCCGTGCATATAAAATTTATCGAAATCGGAGTTCAAATGGCCTCCCAAAACTCAAAATCTCGTTTTAACTATTTGGGTCACATTTCTTCAAGATTTCAACCCAATTTCATGAAGATTGATGTTAATACTACCATAAAATGATGTTTTTGAGTCAAGAATCTTACCTCCGACGAATACCCGATGACTTCTCGGTGATCTCCTCGAGTTTTCTTCTCTCTAGGGCTCAAAATTGAGTTTTGGGTTAAACCCGTAACCCCTCTGTTCTGTGATATAAAATCACTGCCAGAACATTTTGTTCATCGCGTTCGCGTGGGCTCCCACGCGTTCGCGATGAACAGCCCTCACTTACCCTTCGCGAACGCGACGCCTTCCACGCGTTCGCGATGCCTAACTTCCAGCTACCCTTCGCGAACGCGACACCAGGAACGCGATCGCGAAGCACAGGGCTCCTGGCCTACGCGAACGCGACGCACCTGATCGCGAACGCGATGCATGATCCGCCTGGCCTTCGCGAACGCGGCCCATGCCACGCGAACGCGAAGGCTTAGAGGCCTGGGCAGAACCTGCAGTTTTTCTGCAGATTTTTGCCAAGTCCAAAAGCCCGGTTGATGGTCCGAAATCATCCCGAGGCCCCCGGGACCCCAACGAAAACCACCAACGTACTCCAAAACATGATACGGACTTGTTCCAATCATAAAAACACCATACTAAACATCAAAATCTCCAATTAACCACGGATTCAAGCCTAAGTTTCTTCAAAACTTTCAAAACTAACATTCAATCCAAAACCCGGTCAAACGGTGTCCGAATGACCTGAAAATTTGCAGACATATCAAAAATCACATAACGAAGCTACAGAAATTGTCGGAATTCCATTCCGACACCCGGATCAAAATATCACCTACCATCCGGTTTTCGCCAAAATTCAACCTTCGCCAATTCAAGCCTAAAACTACATCGGACCTCCGAATTCAATTCCGATTGTTCTCCTAAGTCATAAATGATCCCCCGGAACTAGTCGAATCATCCGAATCCGGTTCCGAGCACTCTAACTCAATAGTCAACTCTTGGTTGACTTTTCATATTCAAGCTTTCTTCAAACATGCTATTTGTTTCATTTTCAATCCAAATCACTCCTAACTCACCCGATATACTCTAATACTGTTTTAAAAGCATAATATGTGTAAATGCAAGGTAACGGGGTGGTAATTCCCGTAACGACGGGCCGGGTCGTTACATTCTCCCCAACTTAAACAAACGCTCGTCCGCGAGCGGGTTAAGAAACATACCTGGAGTATCAAACAAGTGTGGATATCTGCTCCGCATTTCCTGCTCGGTCTCCCAAGTTGCTTCCTCCACGGGACGACCTCTCCACTGCACTTTTACCGAAGCTATGTCCTTAGATCTCAGCTTACGAACCTGTCGACCCAAAATGGCTACTGGTTCCACATCATAAGTCAAATCCTCATCTAGCTGTATTGTGCTGAAGTCCAACACATGAGACGGGTCTTCGACATACTTCCGGAGCATAGATACATGGAACACCGGGTGAACTCCCGACAAACCGGGTGGCAAAGCAAGCATATAAGCCACCTCCCCAACTTTCCTAAGCACTTCAAAAGGTCCAATAAACCTTGGGCTCAACTTCCCTTTCTTCCCAAACCTCATAACACCCTTCATAGGCGAAACCTTCAGCAACACCTTCTCACCTACTGAATAAGACACATCTCGGACCTTCCGGTCCGCATAACTCTTCTCACGCGACTGAGCTGTGCGAAGTCTCTCCTGAATCACCTTCACCTTAACTAAGGCATCTTGGACTAACTCTTTCCCCAATAACCTAGCCTCGCCGGGCTCGAACCAACCAACTGGAGACCTACACCGCCTCCCATATAAAGCTTCATACGGTGCCATCTGAATGCTGGACTGATAGCTATTATTATAAGCAAACTCCGCCAAGGGCAAATAATCAGCCCATGAACCACCAAAATCAATGACACAAGCACGCAACATGTCCTCCAATATCTGAATAGTACGCTCAGACTGCCCATCCGTCTGTGGATGAAATGCCGTGCTCAACTCTACCTGTGAACCCAACTCTCGCTGAAATGTCCTCCAGAACTGAGATGTGAACTGGGTACCTCTGTCCGATATAATGGAAATAGGAACTCCATGCAATCTCACTATCTCACGGATGAATATCTCTGCCAACCGCTCTGAGGTATAGGTAGTACACACTGGGATGAAATGAGCTGACTTGGTCAACCTATCCACCACCACCCAAATTGAATCAAACTCCCTCGCTGTCCGAGGGAGTCCACTAACAAAGTCCATAGTTATTCTTTCCCATTTCCACTCAGGAATATCAATACGTCAGAACACCACCAGGTCTCTGATGTTCATACTTGACCTGCTGACAGTTTAGACACCGAGCCACGTGGCTCACAATATCTTTCTTCATCTTTCTCCACCAGTAATGCTGCTTCAAATCCTGATACATCTTCGCGGCTCCTGGATGAATAGAATACCGCGAGCTATGGGCCTCTTCCAATATCAATTCACGAAGTCCATCAACATTTGGCACGCATATCCGTCCCTGCATCCGCAATACACCATCACTATCAATAGTGACATCTCTGGCATCATCATGCTGAACTCTGTCCTTAAGGACAAGCAAGTGTGGATCATCATACCTGGCGCTCTCGAATACGATCATATAAAGAAGAACGAGCTACTACACAAGCCATCACCCGACCGGGCTCAGAAATATCCAGCCTTACCATCTGATTAGCTAACGCCTGAACATCAACTGCTAGGGGTCTCTCCCCAACTGGAATATACACCAAACTGCCCATACTAATAGCCTTCTGGCTCAATGCATCAGCCACTACATTGGCTTTCCCGGGATGATACAAGATAGTAATATCATAGTCTTTAAGCAACTCAAGCCATCTCCGCTGCCTCAAATTTAGATCTTTTTGCTTAAACAAATGCTGAAGGCTGCGGTGGTATGTATATACATCACAAGATACACCATATAGATAATGCCTCCAAATCTTCAAGGCATGAACAATAGCAGCTAACTCCAAATTATGAACAGGGTAGTTTTTCTCGTGGGGCTTTAACTGACGAGAAGCATATGCAATAACTCTACCCTCCCGCATCAACACACAACCGAGTCCAACTCTAGAAGCATCACAATACACCGTATATGACCCTGAAGCTGATGGTAATACAAGTACTGGAGCCGTGGTCAAAGCCTCCTTGAGCTTCTGAAAGCTCTCCTCACATTCATCAGACCACACAAATGGGGCATTCTTCTGTGTCAGCTTAGTCAATGGTGAAGCAATAGATGAGAAATCCTGAACAAACCGACGATAATAGCCTGCCAAGCCAAGAAAACTCCGAATCTCTGTAGCTGAGGAAGGTCTGGGCCAATTCTGCACTGCCTCGACCTTCTGTGGATCAACCCGAATACCATCACTGGACACTATATGTCCCAGAAAACCCACAGTATCAAGCCAGAACTCACACTTAGTAAATTTTGCATAAAGCTTCTCTTCTCTCAACCTCTGCAATGCCACTCTCAAATGCTCTGCATGCTCCTCTTGGCTGCGTGAATATACCAGAATATCATCAATAAACACAATCATAAAATAATCCAGGTACGGCCGAAATACACTATTCATCAAGTGCATGAATGCAGCTGGGGCATTAGTCAACCCGAAAGATATCACCGGGAACTCGTAGTGCCCATATCGCGTCCTGAACGTTGCCTTCATAATATCTGAGTCCCTGATCTTCAACTGATGATAGCCCGATCGAAGATCAATCTTAGAAAATACACTAGCCCCCTGGAGCTGATCAAATAGGTCCTCAATACGAGGCAATGGGTATTTATTCTTCACTGTTACCTTGTTCAGCTGCCTGTAATCAATGCACATTCTCGTTGTGCCATCTTTCTTCTTCACGAACAACACCGGCGCACCCCAAGGTGACACACTCGGACGAATGAAACCCTTATCTAAGAGTTCTTGAAGCTGTTCTTTCAATTCTTTTAACTCTGCTGGTGCCATGCGATAGGGAGGAATAGAAATGGGTTGAGTGCCCGGCACCAAGTCAATACCAAAATCAATATCTCTGTCAGGCGGCATGCCTGGTAGGTCTGCCGGAAATACATCCGGAAACTCCCTCACAATGGGGACCGAATCAAGACTGGGTGTCTCGGCCTCAACATTTCTAATGAAGGCCAAATAAGATAAACAACCCTTGCCAATCATTCGTTGAGCCTTTATATAAGAAATCACCTTGTCGGACACATAATCAGTCAAGCCACGCCACTCGATCCTCGGATTACCTGGAATAGCTAGTGTGACTGTCTTGGCATGACAGTCTAAAATCGCATGGTAAGGAGATAGCCAATCCATGCCTAGAATTACATCAAAATCTACCATGCCCGGTAGTAATAAATCAACTCGGGTCTCCAGAACCCCAATAGTAATAAGACAGGATCGATATACCTGATCCACAACAACAGTATCCCACACTGGGGTAGACACATGTACGGGCAAATCAAGAATACCACGGGTCATACCCAAATGATGTGCAAAATAAGTAGAGACATAAGAATAGGTGGATCCGGGATCAAATAATACAGAAGCATCCATGTGGCAGACTGAGATAATACCTGAAATAACCGCATCCGAAGCACTAGCATCCTTCCTGTCCGGAAGAGCATAGAAACGAGCCTGGCCTCCACCAGTACGATCCTCACCCCTAGGGCGACCTCTGGATACCTGGCCACCAGTCCTAGCCGACTGTGCTGGCGCTGAAGAAACAGGAGTAGAAGATGAAGGCCGATCCCTCTGCTGAGACCGCTTACGAAGCCACTGAGGACACTCTCTCCTGATATGGCCCAAATCACCGCACTCAAAACAACGGCCCGAAGATGGAAGAAGGGGTTGTTGAGGACCCCTCGCTACAGACGAACCCTGTGCTGAGGAAGCAGGAGCAGAGCTCTGAGCTGGAAGAGCACTCAGTGCAGGCTGACTCTGCTGACGGTTCTGCTGACCCTGATAACCCTGCTGGCCTTGACGACCACGATCCGATGAAACCCCACTGGACTCTGTACGTCCAGACTGATGAGACCTGAAAGAGCGACCTCTGCTATGCTGAAATTGGCCCCTAGACGGAGCACCACTGTAACTGCCAGAACCACGAGGCCTCTTAGCCTCTCTCTCCTCTCGCTCTCTGCGGCGATCTGTCTCGATATGACGGGCAGCATCAACCACCTCCTCAAAGGTAACTGCCGAAGCTCTCTCCCTGGTCATCAATATGCGGATGGGATAAATAAGAATAAATCTCCGAATCCTCTCCCTGTCTGTAGGAACCATCCACATGGCATGACGGGCCAGCTGTGTGAATCTCATCTCGTACTGATTAACTGTCATCTCTCCCTGCTTCAACCACTCGAACTGACGTCGCAGCTCCTCTCTCCGAGACCGAGGCACGTACTTCTCCAAAAATACCGTGGAGAACTGCTGCCAAGTGAGGGGCACTTCCCCAGCGGGCCTACGCCTCTCGAAATCCTCCCACCACCGAAATGCTGCACCTGTGAACTGAAAAGTGGTGAATGAAACACCGCTGGACTCTAGAATACCCGCGGTGCGAAGCATGCACTGACATCTGTCAAGAAAACCCTGGGCGTCCTCACCCTCAGCACCACGCTGCTCATCGTCAGGCATAACTGGAACCACATGAGCAGGAGCTGGTGCAACGGGTGCAACTGGCTGAACTGGAGCTGCCCCAGGTGCCTGAATACCCTGTACTACCGGCTCGGGTGTGCGAGCCACGGGGGTCCGATTCCCTTCCCCTGCCTGTGAAGAAGATGCTGCACTAGAGGCTGCAACTACCTGAGCCAAGCCAGTGCATACTGATAGAATCTGAGCCAAAGTCTCCTGAAGACCTGGTATCACAATGGGAACTGCCGGTGCCTGACCCTGAGCTGCCGGAGCGTTCGCCGCTGGAATCTGGTCCTGAGTCTGATCGGCTGGTGGGTCAGCAAGTGCTGGTGCTGCTGGCCTACCTCTACCACGACCACGGCCTCTGGGTGCCAATGGTGGTCGTCCGCCACGTCCGTTAGCTCGTGTTCTCGCCATCTGCGAGAGAATAGAATATGGAAAGATTTAATTTCATGATAACACAAATCGCACGATATGAATTCAAGAAAGTGAGGTTTTTCCTAAAGTTTCTGTAGCCCTTCGAAGATAGATACGGACGTCTACGTACCGATCTACAAAAGCCTACTAAACCGGCTCATGACTCGCGAGTCCTAATAACCTAGAGCTCTGATACCAACTTGTCACGACCCAAATTCCGGTCGTGATGGCGCCCAACAATCAAGCTAGGCCAGCCAGACCAACAATTACTGATTCCATCTAATACCAGTCCCAAATGGACAACCCAAGAAGATTATATGAGTTTAAGAACTCCAATAATAATAATACTGAACAAAATACCGACACTCCCAAAGATCCGGAGTCACAAGTCTAGAGCCTCTAACAAGATCCAACAGGAAATAGAGAGTACGATATAGAAGTACTCAAGTCCGAATACAAAATATAAAATAACAACCGGAATGAGAGGAGAAGCTAGGTTCGCGAACGTCGGCGACTACCTCACAACTCGATGTGACACTGCAAACGCTGGAAGATGCCCGTCTACTGATCCTGAGTACCTGAGTCTGCACACAAAAGGTGCAGGGAGTAGGGGTGAGTACTAAGTACTCAGTGAGTAACAAATATATAACAGCAGCTAAGAATAAGAAATCCACAGAATACCACAATATGAAGCTACACTACAGTCCGAATCTCCTACGAACTAGCAACAAGCAATACAATACAGCTACCACAGAATAATTCAACAAATACAGATGCAATGCAATGCACATAACCGCTACGGCGTGTAGCCCGATCTAATTTAACGTCGACGACGCTCACTGGGGGTGTGTACAGACTCCGGAGGGGCTCCTACAGCCCAAGCGCAATACTGCTGCGGCGTGCAGCCCGATCCACATATCAACCACTGCGGCGTGCAGCCCGATCCCATACTCGGTCCACAATAAGCAATTAAGTCACAAAACAATTCATTTTCCTTAATTCCAGTTCTCGAATCATAATTTATGAAAAATACTTTAACTTTATTAAATTTGTAAAAGTCGTGACTTAGCATTTCAAAAAGGTAATTTTAAATTTCCAGGACTGAGATCAGTGATTTAAGCAATTATAGCTATCACATAAATATTGTCCTCTAAGGACGCTACAAATCGGCACAAGACCCCAAACAAGGCTTACAGCCCACAAATATACCAAATACAGTGTATTTCCAACACTAACAACATATTATTCACTTCCCGGGATGGACCAAGTCTCAATCCCCGGTCACAATCAATCCCGCACCTGCCACGGTGTGCGAGCCACGCCCTACTAGCGTCACAATGTGCTAAGCCGGGGTTTCGAACCCTCAAGCTACCATATACACAAACTACTCACCTCTAGCCGGTCGTAGACTCGTCCGCGATGCCTTTTCCTTTGAATTTCGTTGCCTCGTGTGTAGAATCTAGTCAAATAACAATAATTATGTCAAATACGGGTCAAAGAATCATAACCCACTTCAATTTATATGAAATTCGCATAAATACACTAAGTTGGTAAAACCCGACCCCGGGCCCACTGCTCGGAAAAATCCGAAATTAGTACCAACGCGATCCTTATCTCGCCACGAGTCCGTGCATATAAAATTTATCGAAATCGGAGTTCAAATGGCCTCCCAAAACTCAAAATCCCGTTTTAACTATTTGGGTCACATTTCTTCAAGATTTCAACCCAATTTCATGAAGATTGATGTTAATACTACCATAAAATGATGTTTTTGAGTCAAGAATCTTACCTCCGACGAATACCCGATGACTTCTCTGTGATCTCCTCGAGTTTTCTTCTCTCTAGGGCTCAAAATTATGTTTTGGGGGTGTAAACCCGTAACCCCTCTGTTCTGTGATATAAAATCACTGCCAGAACATTTTGTTCATCGCGTTCGCGTGGGCTCCCACGCGTTCGCGATGAACAGCCCTCACTTACCCTTCGCGAACGCGACGCCTTCCACGCGTTCGCGATGCCTAACTTCCAGCTACCCTTCGCGAACGCGACACCAGGAACGCGATCGCGAAGCACAGGGCTCCCTTGCCTACGCGAACGCGGCTCCCCTTCTCGCGAACGCGATGCATGATCCGCCCGGCCTTCGCGAACGCGGCCCATGCCACGCGAACGCGAAGGCTTAGATGCCTGGGCAGAACGTGCAGTTTTTCTGCAGATTTTTGCCAAGTCCAAAAGCCCGATTGATGGTCCAAAATCATCCCGAGGCCCCGGGACCCCAACGAAAACCACCAACGTACTCCAAAACATGATACGGACTTGTTCCAATCATAAAAACACCATACTAAACATCAAAATCTCCAATTAACCACAGATTCAAGCCTAAGTTTCTTCAAAACTTTCAAAACTAACATTCAATCCAAAACCCGGTCAAACAGTGTCCGAATGACCTGAAAATTTGCAGACATATCAAAAATCACATAACGAAGCTACAGAAATTGTCGGAATTCCATTCCGACCCCGGATCAAAATATCACCTACCATCCGGTTTTCGCCAAAATTCAACCTTCGCCAATTCAAGCCTAAAACTACACCGGACCTCCGAATTCAATTCCGATTGTTCTCCTAAGTCATAAATGATCCCCCGAAACTAGTCGAATCATCAGAATCCGGTTCCGAGCACTCTAACTCAATAGTCAACTCTTGGTTGACTTTTCATATTCAAGCTTTCTTCAAACATGTTATTTGTTTCATTTTCGATCCAAATCACTCCTAACTCACCCGATATACTCTAATACTGTTTTAAAAGCATAATATGTGTAAATGCAAGGTAACGGGGTGGTAATTCCCGTAACGACGGGCCGGGTCGTTACACATCAAGTAGTTGATCTTATTCTTTTTTACTTCTGAAGGTAAGTGCCACTTCTTCAACATACTCCTGAAAATTAATAGTTAATTACATAATAGAGCTGGAAATTGAAAATTTCAAACCGTAACATTGTAGCTTTGACTCGTTCACAAATTCTTCTCTAATTTCCACGTTATGAAATACTTTATACCCGAGTAAAATGGAATATTCGGACAAGGTACTTTTCAAGACTAAGGAATGGTATTTTAATATACAGAGGCATAAGGAAAACACTAAACATAATGCCAGTCTTGAGCAATAACATCAAAGCCTCAACAAGCATCAACATTCTTTCAATTAACGAACAATGTAAAGAAGAGTGCAAAATAGACATATGTACAGGTTCATCGAATTACTATTAACATATTTAGTTTTTCTTAAACTACAACTTAACAATTTGATGGTACTTCTATCCTACTTCAACTACAATTCTTAGAGATAATAGTCAATTTAGCAGAGCTTCTGAAGCAGTTGATTGCTACAAAACAATTTCAGATGCACCTCTGTTAAGTTTCACACCCACTCGCACTACACATCTACATTCTGCAGATGCAACCACACACATGCTTATTGTAACGACCCGGCCCGTTGTTACGGGAATTACCACCCCGTCATGTTGCATTCACATATCTTATGCTTTTATATCAGTGTTAGAACATATCATGTGAGTTAGGAGTGAATTAAATTGAAAATGAAGCAAATAGCATGTTTGAAGGAAGTTTGAATATAGAAAGTCAACCTAGAGTTGACTATCGAGTTAGAGTGCTCGGAATCAGATTCTGATGATTCAACTAGTTTCGGGAGATCATTATGACTTAGGAGAGCAATCGGAATTGAATTTGGAGCCCCGGTGTAGTTTTAGGCTTGAATTTGCTAAGGTTGAATTTTGGCGAAATCCGAACGGTAGGTGAGATTTTGATCCAGGGGTCGGAATGGAATTCTGACAGTTGCAGTAGCTTCGTTAGGTGATTTTGGATATGCCTGCAAATTTTCAGGTCATTCGGACATTGTTTGATCGGGTTTTGGATTGAATGTTAGTTTTGAAAGTTTTGAATAAACTTAGGCTTGAATTCGTGTGTAAATGGTGATTTTGATGTTTAGTATGGTGTTTTTATGATTGGAACAAGTTCGTATCGTGTTTTGGAGTATGTTGGTGGTTTTCGTTGGGGTCCCGGGGGTCTCGGGATTAATCCGGGGGTCCAAACGGACCATTCTTGGCCAAAGAAGAGAGCTGGTTTGCTGTCATAAGTGCAGCGGAAATTTACTCTCTGCGATCGCACTAGTGAGCATGCGATCGCGTAGAGTAATGGTTAAGGGGGAGAATTTTACCCTTTGCGATCGCAGAGATAGGGACGCGATCGCGTAAGGTCAAGAGCAGAAGCAACACGATCGCAGGGGCACGGACGCGATCGCGTAGAGTTAACCGGGTGGCCATCGCGATCGCATGAGCATCTACGCGATCGCGTAGAAGAGAAATGGGTCCGGGGAAATTTGTGCTACGCGATCGCAGGAAGAGAGACGCGATCGCGTGAAGCCGGATGTTTGAACATCGCGATCGCGTGAGGAGAGTCGCGATCGCGTGAGGCCGAATTTTTGAACATCGCGATCGCGTGAGGCGAGTCGCGATCGCGTAGAACAAAATGTTATGGCAGTGAATTTATATCACAGAACAGAGGAGTTACGGGTTTATACCCCAAAAACACAATTTTGAGCCCTAAAGAGAAGAAAACTCGAGGAGAACGCTGGGAAATCATCGGGTATTCATCGGAGGTAAGTTTCTTGACTCAAAAACATCATTTTATGGTAGAATTAACATCAATCTTCATGAATTTGGGTAGAAATTGTGAAGGATTGTGGCCTAGATATTGAAAACGAAAAATTGGGTTTTGAAAGGCCAATCGAACTCCGATTTTGGTAAATTTTATATGTATGGACTCGTGGCGAGACGAGGGTTCTGGAAATATGAGTTTTGAAATTTTTCGAGATGTGGGTCCGGGGCTCGGGTTTTGCAAATTTCGTGATTTTTGATATTTTTCGAGTTCTTTCGATTGGGTTATGTTCCATTAGCCTATTTTGATATATTTGTACTGATTTTGACTAGTTTTGACGTGCGTGGATGCCGGTTCGAGGAGCTAAGGCGTCGCGGGCATGAGTTTTCGTCGGTTCGAGGTGGATAATACTTGTAAATGATGTCCTGAGGGTTAGTAAACCCCGGACTTGCACATCTTAGTGTTGTGTTGAGGTGACTTGCACGCCGAATAACGGGCGTGGGGTAGAGCACCATTGGGGATCGTGACTTGGTCCGTCCCGCGTAATAAATAATAACAC
The DNA here is from genome assembly GCA_032618575.1 of Nicotiana noctiflora. Classification (NCBI taxonomy): domain Eukaryota; kingdom Viridiplantae; phylum Streptophyta; class Magnoliopsida; order Solanales; family Solanaceae; genus Nicotiana; species Nicotiana noctiflora. Next base: position 120,736 of record JASVEL010001182.1, read on the forward strand.
CTAATTGTTAAAATAAATTGGACTAATTATCATGTTTGGGCTTCGCGCCAATTATTTGAATCCTTCAATGATTGGTATCACTGTTTTGATAACACTGTGCATATTTTATTCTAAATTTAAGGTTTAAAATGGAATTATTGCTATTCAGCATTTTTATAAGGTTATGAAAAACTTGAACAAGGTCTTAATAATATTTTTAGCTGTGAGCTAATGAGATATTGTTGCCCGTAGGGCTTTCTTGATTATTTGTTAGACTGATTGGGGCCGAGGACCATATGTTAGGACATGACATTTTATGTGAGCATATGCATACACATGCATGGATCGGACTGCACGCCGCAGTGGTATATGGATCGGGCTGCGCGCCGCAGCAGGTGTGATATTAATATTGTGCTTGGGCTGTAGGAGCCCCTCCGGAGTCTGAACCCCCACGGTGAGCACGGGTACCCAAATTGGATCGGGCTACATGCCGTAGCGGTCATATGCATTGCATGGCATACATACATTGGTTTACGTGTACTACGTGGCATAACATTCAGCACTCATACATTACTGGCACACATGCATTAGTTGCCTTATTGACCAGATCTCCTGGTGTAAATTGATAAGGAGTGCTGAGCCCGAGGGGCTGATTTGAGTGCGGACTTGCACTACTTGAGATTGTATCCAGGTATTGGTATATTATTATGACAGAAAGTAGCTAAAAATTGAGATTTTTAATGATCTACTCACTTATGCTGGAAAGGAATAAAAAGATAGTTCTGTATTATGTAGCATGAGATAGTGTCTATCGTGGTTTTCTTCCCTTCAGCATTATTTACTTTTATTACTGCTGAGTTGGAAGTACTCACAGCCGACTCCCTGCACCTTGTGTGCAGATTCAGGTACATCAGAGCATGGCTGATTCTATTGCGGCTCGGGAGTGCTTTTGGACAGTCGAGGTAGCTGCCAGCATTCGCAGGACCTGATTCTCCAGTTTGTCTGTATTTTTGTTCTGATCATCCCACACTTGTGCACAGTTATATTCACTATTTACACTTTGTATACTCTGTAGAGGCTCATGACTCTTGCCCCTTCGGTCTATGGGAGTTGGCACGTGTTGGTACTTGGTTCTCTGTTTTTAATATATCTATCACTGTTATGTTTAAATTGGATAAAGTGAGCTTGTGGCTCCGTGATTGTTGTTGATTGGTCGGGCTGGCCTAGCAGTGTGCTGGGCGCCATCACGACCGGATTTGGGGTCGTGACAAGTTGGTATCAGAGCCTAGGTTTACTAGGCCTCGTGAGTCTTGAGCCGGTTAGTAGAGTCTTGTGGATCGGTACGGGGACGCCTGTACTTATCCTCGGGAGGCTGCGAACCTTTAGGAAACACTTCACATTTCTTGGAATTCTTATCGTGCGCACTTGATTCAGTTTGAGATATAATTTTTGAAATTCCTTCCACACGTCTGTGTACGCTTCGAGCGCTCAGTAATGTAATTTGCCTTATGGCTTGCGATTCCCTGGTCGAGGGGCGAGATGTAATCTCTATGAATTTATGTTGGGCCAGTCGGGAGGACTTGAGGCCGGATCCTTGTGTATGGCTTGAGCACCAAGGTATTAATTTTGTGAGTCGGCATTATGAAGTTCATACGATCGGTACTGATCCTTATTGTGCAAATGGCAGTTTGATAATGGGAGAGCTGTAAGGTATTCAGTTCTTATTGTGATTTGATATGTAGCCCTAGCTATGGGCGTGAGAAATAATTATCATATCTCGTAATTGGAAGGTAAAAGTGCCTTATTTGTAGTGGAACGAGTTTAAACTCAGGAAGACTAAAGTGATTTTGATATGTGTTATGATTCGAGCAGGTACAGCGCAAGTTCAAGTATAAATTGTGATAATATGATTCGTATAGTATTGGGATTTAATGTTGTTGAAATACATTGTGATATCTTGTTGAGTTGTCGATGTATTGTTAGAATGGTTTGGTGATTCTCTGGCAGGTGGATAGGCCAATTTACAAAGGAAACTCTGCCGAAATTTTGGAAAATTTAGGACTTAGAAAGATTTCTGTCACCTAAAGGGAGTGGGCTTATTGTTGGTGCGTGTATATCTACAAGAATTGCAGAAGAGCTAAGGTCTCTGATGATTCGAGTCTCTGTCAAGGCTTGTAAATGACTTGAGTTTAATCTCATATTAATATTTCGGCATCACTTGAGTAATACTGATATGAGTGGTTGAAAGTGCTTTCATGAATGGCTTCGAGCTAAGTTGGGGAGGTTGCTATTGATTAACTGATTGCACTATTGTGTGCTATGTTGATTCTGTCTCTAGGTATGTTGGGAAATTTCGATAAGGGTTATGGTGCTACGTAGATGTGAAGAAATACCAGGATGTTGTGAACTTATGTGGTAAAGAATATTCACCGTATAGGAAAGAAAGATAGCTGATTGTATCTGTAAGTAATCATGATCTGCAGTGTCAGAGTTCTAATAAAACACGAGTGTAACTACTCAATAGGACAGTTGAATTACAGCTGAATAAGGGTGAATGATGCCCGAGAATGGTTTTGCAGTGTTCAAGATTTTGCTTGTAACAGTCGGGTGCCTTAAGATTTGTGTATGTGGCTAAAGATGGCGGTTTCGTTAGAGAAGATCAAGGCTTGTGTTATATCATGTGAATGATGGGATTCTACGTATCCGTATTGGAAAGTAATGATAAAAAAAAAAGAAAAAAAAAATCGCGGTGAAGTTCATCAAAAGAAAGTGTGGTAGAATGTGGTACTTTTGGGAAACATTGAGAGAGTATTCAGTGGCCTATGGGTCTTAGACCGTGTGGTCTTGTGTACGAGTCTCGTGTGGTAACATGAGTTGATGTATTATGGTATATAGTAAAGGCTGATATGAAATTAGAGATGAATCAGAAAGGAAACTGGGTAAATGGAACGACTTGTTAATAAACTGAAGCGGTATGATAAGGAATACGATTAATTTATGGTATGTGTTTGAAGTGATGAGTCTTGCAGATATTGTGCAGCAAAGCTCTTGAGTGCTGGCAGTTGTGTAACTTGATATGGGTATAAGGACTCAGTCCCGGCGGTTTAATTTATGCAATGTAATTGGGAGAAAGAGTTTGCGATGTGTTATACCGTGGTTTGAAAATGAGTGTATTTTTCCTGTTAATATGTAAGGCTTGGAATGGGTAATGAGTTTTCTCTATATGGGGTCATGAAAGTCCTTGACTAGTTGGGTGCGCCGATGTTGAGGCGGAGGAAAGGGATATGAATTTCCATGTTGTCTTAGTGTGATATGGTATATTCTAGGTTTTGAGATCAGTTCATAATATATGAGAAGTCAATAAAATTATTGAGCAACTCGGACAGATGCAGGTGAATTAAAAATCGATCTTTTTGATGATTTAAGAAAATGGTACTGCTATTCTCGTAATTTGGCAGGGAATCTGGTCCAAAAAGGGCCAGGTAATATAGACTGATAATATTTAGTGGTGTGGTGGTATCCTCTTGTTAGATTGACATGGATAATTGAGTCGTTGATGGCATAGTGAAATTCTGGGATGGCTTTCGTGGAACGAATGGGCGCTTGATGTGCGTTATGTATTCGTACGGTGGAGTGTGGAACCAGGTATAGCGATTCATGTGTTATATATGTGTTGGAGACTAGAAGTTCTCGAAATCCGCCTATGCAGTGGTTGTATATCGCGTGTATCGGCACCGTTTTGTGATTATTGGAAATCGAAAGCCCTAGTGGCTCTCTTAGCTTGATATGATGAATTTGGGTTATGATACCTTATTTCAGACTGGTTGACATAAGTCAGGTCGTCTAGACAAATGTGATATGGACTATGTCGGAAAATGGCACAAATTGCGTAGCGGAGAGCATCAGAGTATGCTCCAACAGAGTAGTTGTACCCAGGACCAGCGGACGGCTGGTAGGCATTGCTTTGTCAGTTGGACCTTAGTGGCGGATGTTAGTGTAGAAGTATCTACCATTGATTAGTTCTGGTATTGAGGAACTTTGTCGGATACGTTCCTTGTGGCCAATCTTGAGGCTATATATGTTTATTATGATGAGCAACTTGACTCGACGCGTATTTATTTGGCGAGGGTTACTTGGATCGGGTGGCACGCCGCCACAGGTATGGTATCTAGATCGGGTGGCACGCTGCCACGGGTATGTCATTGGAGCGGGTTGCACGCCGCAACGGAATATTGTGAAAATATAGTTAGTTATATGCTACTTGGTATACAATACTTCCTCGCTTCTGAGGAAAAGTCCGTATTGAGTATCGCTTGGCGAATGGCACATCGGTTTTGTTCTTTCAGGATTTAATAGCATACGTTAATTGTTTCACCGTGGGTGAGGTTGATTGCTTGGGTTCAAGACCTAGATCCGTGCGTGGCTAACCGTTTTGAGCTTGGTAGCTTGAGGTGCTTCATGAGTAATAGTGTTTGGATAGAATCACGAATCGTGGCAAGGCCACGTGATGTTATGACCTCTCGAGGAGGATTCGGGTACTCTATTTCTATAATGCGAGACGCGATCTCAGTTCTATGTTATGATGGCACAGAGGAACTGAATTGCAGCTCTATTTGCTGGAGACAATTGTCATGATTTGAGCTGTCATGATTCGAGTGTGTGCAGACATTTCTATTGGAGCCTATGTTGTGCTCGTTGTGGCTTAGGCCGGTGTTGAGGTGTCATATCACCAGTGCGGTGTGTTATAATCGAAATGACCGTTGGAGTTATTAATGAATACGAGCATATTGGATCTTAGCTTGTTAGAAAGGTAAAAAAAAATCGTGGTTTGGCTCCGAAACCTATTGTGGTATCAGTTTTAAAAGGGAAATGGATTCACGAATGGTTAACCTGAGAGATGGGTTCGGTATATCTCGTGCTTCAGCTGCCGTGGGTAGAGTATGGAGGTGTTGGAATCGGACTCTATCTAATGAAAGAGGTTATCAACTAGTATTTGGGTTATTGTGGCCAGTTGTTGTGATTAGAGACCATCGTCTCGAGTGATGGGGTTGTCGATACATCATATGATCTCATCCGGAGTAGTGAATATGGTTATTTCAGTGGATTCGAGTGTATCCTGAGTATAGGCATGGGATTTGCATTTGGCATATGATTTCAGAAGGTGCAATGTGATTTATGATTCAGATGGTCTGTGAAATTTTGACTATATGGTGTTTTCGGACTTATGTGAGATAGGGTGACGTATGATCACCCGGATATATGCTTGGTAAGGTCATTCGGCTATTGGGTTGCTTCCAGTACAACTCTGAGTCCGCTCGAGGACGAGCGTTTGTTTAAGTTGGGAAGAATGTAACGACCCAGCCCGACGTTACGGGAATTACCACCTCGTCATGTTGCATTCACATATCTTATGCTTTTATATCAGTGTTAGAACATATCATGTGAGTTAGGAGTGAATTGAATTGAAAATGAAGCAAATAGCATGTTTGAAGGAAGTTTAAATATAGAAAGTCAACCTAGAGTTGACTATCGAGTTAGAGTGCTCGGAATCAGATTCTGATGATTCAACTAGTTTCGGGAGATCATTATGACTTAGGAGAGCAATCGGAATTGAATTTGGAGGCCCGGTGTAGTTTTAGGCTTGAATTGGCTAAGGTTGAATTTTGGCGAAATCCGAACGGTAGGTGAGATTTTGATCCGGGGTCGGAATGGAATTCTGACACAGTTGCAGTAGCTTCGTTAGGTGATTTTGGATATGCCTGCAAATTTTCAGGTCATTCGGACATCGTTTGATCGGGTTTTGGATTGAATGTTAGTTTTAAAAGTTTTGAATAAACTTAGGCTTGAATTCGTGTGTAAATGGTGATTTTGATGTTTAGTATGGTGTTTTTATGATTGGAACAAGTTCGTATCGTGTTTTGGAGTATGTTGGTGGTTTTCGTTGGGGTCCCGGGGGTCTCGGGATGAATCCGGGGTCCAAACGGACCATTCTTAGCCAAAGAAGAGAGCTGGTTTGCTGTCATAAGTGCAGCAGAAATTTGCTCTCTGCGATCGCACTAGTGAGCATGCGATCGCGTAGAGTAATGGTGAAGGGGGAGAATTTTACCCTTCGCGATCGCAGAGATAGGGACGCGATCGCATAAGGTCAAGAGCAGAAGCAACGCGATCGCAGGGGCACGGACGCGATCGCGTAGAGTTAACCGGGTGGCCATCGCGATCGCATGAGCGCCTACGCGATCGCGTAGAAGAGAAATGGGTCCAGGGAAATTTGTGCTACGCGATCGCAGGAAGGGAGACGCGATCGCGTGAAGCCGGATGTTTGAACATCGCGATCGCGTGAGGAGAGTCGCGATCGCGTGAGGCCGAATTTTTGAACATCGTGATCGCGTAGAACAAAACGTTCTGGCAGTGAATTTATATCACAGAACAGAGGAGTTACGGGTTTATACCCCAAAAACACAATTTTGAGCCCTAAAGAGAAGAAAACTCGAGGAGAACGCTGGGAAATCATCGGGTATTCATCGGAGGTAAGTTTCTTGACTCAAAAACATCATTTTATGGTAGAATTAACATCAATCTTCATGAATTTGGGTAGAAATTGTGAAGGATTGTGGCCTAGATATTGAAAACGAAAAATTGGGTTTTGAAAGGCCAATCGAACTCCGATTTTGGTAAATTTTATATGTATGGACTCGTGGCGAGACGAGGGTTCTGGAAATATGAGTTTTGAAATTTTTCGAGATGTGGGCCCGGGGCTCGGGTTTTGCAAATTTCGTGATTTTTGATATTTTTCGAGTTCTTTCGATTGGGTTATGTTCCATTAGCCTATTTTGATATATTTGTACTGATTTTGACTAGTTTTGACGTGCGTGGATGCCGGTTCGAGGAGCTAAGGCGTCGCGGGCATGAGTTTTCGTCGGTTCGAGGTGGGTAATACTTGTAAATGATGTCCTGAGGGTTAGTAAACCCCGGACTTGCACATCTTAGTGTTGTGTTGAGGTGACTTGCACGCCGAATAACGGGCGTGGGGTAGAGCACCATTGGGGATCGTGACTTGGTCCGTCCCGCGTAATAAATAATAACACCTAATTGTTAAAATGAATTGGACTAATTATCATGTTTGGGCTTCGTGCCAATTATTTGAATCCTTCAAGGATTGGTATCACTGTTTTGATAACAGTGTGCATATTTTATTCTAAATTTAAGGTTTAAAATGGAATTATTGCTATTCAGCATTTTTATAAGGTTATGAAAAACTTGAACAAGGTCTTAATAATATTTTTAGCTGTGAGCTAATGAGATATTGTTGCCCGTAGGGCTTTCTTGATTATTTGTTAGACTGATTGGGGCCGAGGACCATATGTTAGGACATGACATTTTATGTGAGCATATGCATACACATGCATGGATCGGACTGCACGTTGCAGTGGTATATGGATCGGGCTGCGCGCCGCGACAGGTGTGATATTGATATTGCGCTTGGGCTGTAGGAGCCCCTTCGGAGTCTGAACCCCCGCAGTGAGCGCGGGCGCCTTTGTATGGATTGGGCTGTATGCCACAGCGTCATATGCATTGCATGGCATACAAATATTGGTTTACGTGTACTACGTGGCATAACATTCAGCACTCATACATTACTGGCACACATGCATTAGTTGCCTTATTGACCAGATCTCCTGGTGTAAATTGATAAGGAGTGCTGAGCCCGAGGGGCTGATTTGAGTGCGGACTTGCACTACTTGAGATTGTATCCAGGTATTGGTATATTATTATGACAGAAAGTAGCTAAAAATTGAGATTTTTAATGATCTACTCACTTATGTTGGAAAGGAATAAAAAGATAGTTCTGTATTGTGTAGCATGAGATAGTGTCTATCGTGGTTTTCTTCCCTTCAGCATTATTTACTTTTATTACTGCTGAGTTGGAAGTACTCACACCCGACTCCCCGCACCTTGTGTGCAGATCCATGTACATCACAGTGGCTGATTCTATTGCGGCTCGGGAGTGCTTTTGGACAGTCGAGGTAGCTGCCAGCGTTCGCAGGACCTGATTCTCCAGTTTGTCTGTATTTTGTTCCGATCATCCCACACTTGTGCACAGTTATATTCACTATTTACACTTTGTATACTCTGTAGAGGCTCATGACTCTTGACCCTTCGGTCTATGGGAGTTGGCACGTGTTGGGACTTGGTTCCTTGTTTTTAATATATCTATCACTGTTATGTTTAAATTGGATAAAGTGAGCTTGTGGCTCCGTGGTTATTGTTGATTGGTCGGGCTGGCCTAGCAGTGTGCTGGGCGCCATCACGACCGGATTTGGGGTCGTGACACTTACTGCAGATGCTATGGACTTTTCTTTGACCAGACATAGGTCTCTGTTTTGCTTTTGAAGAGTCTAAATTGGAAGCGACTATTTTTATGACTCGAACTAATAAAGCAAATTACAAAACTATAGTGGAAAAGATTTTAGTTCTAATTTTTCTATTTGGCCTGACCATCACTTAGTAACTCGCTAAGTGAAAGGCGATGATACATAACTATCAACACTCATGGGATTTTCTTTTTCTCAAATTCTTCAATCCAGATACCCATCACAAATTCAAACATAAACCACCAAATACACTACAAAAGATAATGAATATTAAAATAAAAAAAATTGTCATGAAACTGAAAGGTTATACTTCAATACAAAATGGAAAGCCGATGCTCCAGAGAATTCAACGAAAACCGCATGATTTTAAGAACTCGTTTTTGCTTTCAGGGAGTGCTGACCCTAGGTACGACCTCCTATTTTAAAAGCATTAACCAAAGCTTCAAGAGAATCAAAATCCTAAACTAGAAAGAAGTAAAATTACAGGGGAAGGAACTTACCATTTCAAGCCTTAATCAAGCAAATCCCATTCGAACTTGCCGACTCAAAACACTAATCAGCAAATATACCATGCTTGAATAATGCAATTTCAAATCTCTTCTCAAAACCTTCAAAAATAATGGCAGAGAAAAAGCAATAAAATATTAAACAGGAAGTTCTTAGAGCAATTACGAGAAAAGCAGAAAGTAGGAAGGAATAAACTGAGTGAGTGCTTCACCACGAAAGAAATTAAAAGCAGATTTTTTTCGGTTTTTCTGCCAGCGTCTATTGAGCGTTTAGGATAGCTAGGGTTGATGGTAATTGGGGAAAGTGAAATACAAAAGAGGGAAATTTTGGGGGAAAGGGGAATAAAAACGAGGGAAGCATTGCCGCGCTTGGTTCCATTTAAAATCTAAGAAAGAATTAAATACATTTTTTAGGCTAAAAAGGAAAGAAAATTGTTCATATAAGTAAACGTTCTACCAATAATAAAGTTCTTTTTGCACCAATGAAAATATATTATTGCCAATTATTTAAAATTTAAAATTTAGTATATTACCCATAAACTAAGGCAACAAGATTAAAACGTTTTCTAACAAGAAAAACTCATGATTAAAAGTATTAATCATATACCAACAATTTGATTATGTTATTGTTACTTCTTGAAATTTACCAACAATATCATTGTTGTTGAAAAAAAATGTTGTCAACTCCCTACTTTGTTGAAGTTATAATTTGCCAGTTGGATTCAGAAAATTTTGAGTCTAATTTCCTAGTTACCTCGTAATGTACAAATTAACATGGAAATATGGTGTGCAATATGTTCTTTTTAATATCCTTTTGTTTCTTAGTTTTTCTCTTTTATTTCTCTTTCACTATTTAAATTGAGAAAATATAGAGTAGAACTAACTTACTAATACTTACTTAAACATAATTAATTTAAATTATACAAAATAAAAGGCAATGGAAATCAAAAACATCCAACCAAATAACAAATTAAAATATAGAAAAAACTCACAAAATTCATAAGTAATTCATGTCATATTCAAAATGCTATGTATCCTTTCTTAATAATAGATAAAACATAGTAGTAATAAAAATATTTTTTTTATCAAAAACTGTATTGTGATATTTTAGAAACCTCCACTATTTGATGTAATTTGTGAAGGTTATTAAAAACCTCCTCAAAAAAATCGTCACAATGTTTTTGTTATAGTGGGGGTTAAAAGAAATGCCATAAAATGATCTTATAGTAAGGGTCTTTATAACCCCCACAAATAAGCCTCCACAATTTAACATATTTCTTGTAGTGAATATAGTTATCTCAGCTAATTTTTATTCTTTTACTTCATTTTTACCTTAAAATGAAAAATTACAAAAATAATAGTTTTATTAATATTTTGTAGTCACTTTAAACTTAAAAAATACCAAAAATAGTTTTGTTTCAATTGTTATTCTCATTTGATAACTATAGTTATTTTGCTTACGTAGGATTAATCAAATAACACCGTGTTCTCATTCTCGGTTTCGGGAATAGAATAATATTCGGGTTCAAACTACCCGATTTTAGGCTTAATTTTTGGACCTAACCTATAATAATCCGATTCCACCACACAGGACAAAAATAACTCATACAAACACATGCACACAATAAAACAAAAAGGGTAACAGACACAAAGGGGGGACAATTGGAAAGGGGGCCAACGCGTTTTGAATTTTTAAAAAGAGGTGGAAGACAACTATTTTGGATATTAAAAAGGAATAAAAAATAGAAAGGGGGGGGGCACGACTACTATTCAGTCATGGGAGACAATTTAAAAAAGGGGAAGAAAATGAAATATACAAAAAATATATACACACATGCACGATCAGATTTGGAGGAAGTCATGACTGTGTAGTGAGCTTCTCCAAAATACAAACACAAAAAACCTAAAGAAAAACCCAAGCCTCCACGCCCAAACAGCCCCCCACGAGCCATCCCTTCCCCGCCTGAACTACCAGCGAACGACAATAGTCAGCCCCCATCCCCATCCCCCACGTCGCCCAACATCCCAACGTTGCCCAGCAGTCCAGCTCCTGTCCGCCAGTGAAACAGCCCACACGACCAAGCTCCAGCTCGTCGACCGATCACAAAAGCCCAACGACGCAATGACCAGCCTACCTCCCTCGCCATGGACGACCACCATTAACACCATTGCTGCTTTATCGTCTTTTCCTCATGTCCAAACAACCCCTTTACGTTTCATTTTCTCATACCAATCTGCTGCGTCGTAAAATCAGTAGCGACCTTCATCTCATGTTTAGTCCGTTCATTTGTCGAGTTCTTTCGCTGTTGCCTGGGTTCGAAGGAAACCGTTTGAGGCAGAAGTCCTTTTGTTGGTTCCGGCGTGTTTTCTGGTCCGGTTTGAGGTTTCTGGACTGATTTTGCTTCCATTGAGGTCTCCGGCGAGTTTTCTAACTCGAAATTTTGTTATCGAGCTTCATTTCAAACTTGAGTTCATAGAGGTCCATTTCTCACTTTTCTTGGTCATTACTATTAACCTGTTAAATGATATGAAAGACATTGGCATCATTGAATGCCTCAACAGTGTTGGTTTGTGCAGTGATTCATGACATTATTGTTACGCCACTATCAATATGTTTTCTTTGGATTACTAATTTGTTTGTTTGGATATATTATATTCCTTTTATATGATTTTTAGTCTTTTCATTATTCCTTTTGTGTTTATTTAATTGTTTGCTTGTGCTTCGTTTTTTTGAAAAACAAATGAATTGTGTCTTTGTATGTAGCAGGTTAGCCCACGTTTTCCCCAAAGTAATTGTAAATAATTGTTCTATTGCTTAGTGATAAAATTGATCTTGTATCCCTAAGTTTAGGGAAGAAAATTCGTTAGTAGTAACATCTTGTCCATAATTTGGCATCGCAACAATTTCAAAGATAAGAAAAATAACTTAGTTTGTTTTAATTGAGTAAAGCCCTTTGGAATAATTTGAGGCGTGCTATGTCAATTAAAATTTCAAATGCATGCCCATCGTATAATTACTTTTAAAATCCTTAGACTTCGGGATGAACCGTTTTGCAAAATTTCATGGCCTTACCTAAAATAATAATACGCTAGTCGCTTTAGGCGCATCTTTAATAAATTACTTTCTTAAATATGGGTGCGCATTTAAGTGACCCAAATTCAAGTCTTAACAGAGTCGGAATGTGTCAACATCCAGGGGTACATTGATTGTGACGTGGTTAGAAATACGTTTTCACGATGTTGCAATTCATTGTTAAAATAATAATAATAATAATAATAATAATAATAATAATAATAATAATAATAATAATAATTCTTTGTTAAAATAACAATAACAATAATAATAATAATAATAAAAGCGGTAAAAGATTTAACTACGTATAATTTCATGAGTGTTAAAATCAGATAATTTAAGCAAAATATAATAGTTGAGCAGCCACGTTACAACCACGAAATTCACTATTTTTGCTTTAACTTTTTCTTTAATTTTAACTTTTGCTTTAACTTTCGCTTTAACTTTTGCTTTAGCTTGTGCTTTAACTTTAGCTTTAACTTTTACTTTTTGCTTTGCTTTAGCTTTAGCTTTTGCTTTTGCTTTTTCTTTAAACTTTAGCTTTAAATTTCACTTTTGGCTTTAGTTTTAGTTTAAATAAGTTTCGACATGTTTTAAAATCAGATAAATAAGACGAATATGACAATTGAGCGACCGTGCTAGAACCACATAACTCAGGAATGCGTAACACATTCTCTCGGGTTAACAGAATTTTTTATCCGGATTTCTGGTTCGCGGACTGTAATACAAAGTCAATCTTTTCCTCGATACGGGATTCAACCGGTGACTTGGGACACCATAAATCTCCCAAGTGGCGACTCTGAATCTCTTAATAAATGAATCTCGTTGCGATTGTCACTTAAATTGGAAAAAACTCCCTCGCCCGTCTTTTACCCCCAGGGGTAGGGGGCACGCCAAAAGGGGGTGTGACAGCTCTGGCGACTCTGCTGGGGACACAAACCTAGAACCACTGGTTCGGGGTTTAAGAATTCGAGCTTTGAATAATATTTGTATTTGGCTTATTTATTATCTGATTTTATTACATTTTTGGATTTAATGTGCATATTGCTGCTTACTACCGCTTTGATATTGTTGAACTGTATTATAAATTGTCTTCTTGCGCACCCCCTCTGAGTCTTCTGAATACAACCTCGGGAATCGCGGATACGCGCCCCATTTTTTGTTGAGATAAAGCCGGTGGGCCTGGGCTCCCGGTGAAGGATTATCAGTCACCCATATTTAAGAACGGGAAGGGTCCAGTAGCTAAAGCCGGAAAAGCATTGCTCCCGGTACGCTACCCCTTCCCAACTCGAGTTGTCCACTCATTTTATGGCCAGTCTAGATGCTCCTAACACCCAAGGTAGTAAAACCTAGTATGACAAAACTTCATCCATAGTAGGAACGCTTATTTGCATCATATGCATTTGACTTAGGGGCCTCAATATAGGGGTTGAGTCCGTCTAGGACAAGCAACCTGAAGTAAAAAGACCATCCTGTTGCATCCTGTTTGTTTTACACATTTATTTGCTTCAGACATGTATGCTGACCGGCTTAAATATAGGGAAAATTTGAAAAAAAAAATTTAGCAGTGTAGAGTATTAATTACATGTTTTTATAAAATCAATTTCCAAACAGTGGCGAGACTCTACCAAAATTTTGAAAAAATGAAAAAAAAAGAGTCGTTTGATTTATTTGGAAAAAAATCGTGTTTTAATAATTCGTGTAATTAACCGAACTACGCAGGTTTGTTTCTCACCGGATGTGAGATACGTAGACAACCTTCATCGGGTCCAACCTCCCCTTTTGCAAATATAGCCAAAAAAACAAAAATGTCAAAATTTTAATTCTTGTCATAAATAAGTTGGGTAGTGCTGCCTTTGCATAAACGGCCACCTTTGGTCATGTTTTTTAGAGTTTTGGTCGATTGACCCACGTAACCTTAAAATCTTCGCCCCCGAGGCGCTGAAAGGCCATGTTTACAATATCGGGTTTTCTATGTTTAAAAAAAATAAGAAAAAGAGTCATAAATAAGTCTGGTGATGTTGTTTTGTCAAAAATAGCCAAATGCTCCCGAAAGGGACGCCGGAAGGCTGATTTTATATAAACAGCCACCTTTGGGTCATTTTTTTAGATTTTGACCTAATGACCCTCACAGCCTGAAAATCTTCGTCTCCGAGGCACTGAAAGGCCGTGTTTGCAAAACCAAGTCTTTTCATTTTTAATTAAAAAATATATATAACAAGAAAAAAAAGGAGTCAGTTTATTTGCGAATGGAGTTTGGATTTTTGGTCAAAATAAGTCGAGCCAACTTTGGCGGTGTTTTATCCCGTTCTTGCCAAGATAGCCTTAGAGTATCTTTCAGTTGTCGAAAGGATATTTTCGTAAAAGAACTGATAAGTTGGTGAAGTTTCTTAAAATAATTCTCCCCGGCCTCAAAATTCATGTGGAATAGAGAAGGGACCATGTTTACAAAAATAGCCATTTGGTTAAAATTGACATATAGGGGAAGGAATTTGTCCGTTTGTTTTGAGTTTGTAATTATTTTATGTGTGAGTGTTTGATTTTCGAGTCTATATGTTATCTTTTCATCAAAGTCTGTTAAGTATAGTAAGCTTTTAAACCTGCATCATCGAGTTTTTTGTATTATAAAAAATGAAAGTGTTTTATTTTTATTTACCATGTATCAGCGCGAACTACGCACGGTCTGAGTCATGCGGGATCATGATACGTAATCACTATAAGATTCGACCACAACAAAAAAAAATGAAAAATGAAAAATGATGAAAAACAATCGAAAGAAAAAAAAAGAAAATAAAGTGAAAATGTTGATATTAATAAAGGGGGGTGACTGAGTCCATTTCTAACATATTTTATTCTGAATTGTTGAGAAAATTGAGGTGATTGGTTTGTGGTGATCCGGAAACACAAGATCTAGGAAAACCTGATTGTGATCCAAGACAGTGACACCCCGAATATCGCACAGAGTCCTTTACCTGACTAAAGCTGAAAATGTTGAAGCACATAGTGGCCTTGGTAATATTGATGCGAAGCTCCGTGGCCAAAAAGTCGTGCTTGGTAATTGGGAAGACTCTCCATTTCTTGGTCAACCAGAGTGGAGTTTTTGGTGGCTTATTTTGTTGTCATTTCTGTCGTCCAGGTTATTTGAGGGTTGTAATCGGGATATTGTCTTGTAACTCAAACCCTTCTATCGTTCTATTTTGTCCAGTTTTCTGTTGGTCGTAATACCTCATTTAGTATTGTCTAGGTTTGTTCCAAGGGTTGTACCTCAGTTTATTGTGCTTGTTTTGTTGTACCAACTCTTTCCTAGTCTGTCTAATGCAATTCTCTTAAGTTCCATTATTTCTAGTCATTTTTCTTTGATTTAAGTCTTTCCTCTTTATAGTCCTTTTTTCGTCAACTCTAGTGACATGGCATCCACAGTTAATTTTGGCATAATCGTAAAATTTAATCGTAAAGCCATTGGGAGGTGATCAAGACTTTAAAAGGAAATAAGAACGGTTTGACATTATTTGGAGCCCGAGTCATGTGAAACTGGAGCAAGCAAAACATGAAGAAAATCGTAAAGGCAAGCTAGCCAAATTGACCTGGGGTCGTTCATAATAATGAAAATGAGAGTGTTGCCCAACAGTGCTTTAAAGATATGACGAATGTTAATCGTGTTGTTTGCACTTGGCTTGTTTTGAAGATTGAAATGATAAAGGCATTTTGTTCTGGTACCCAAACACTTTATCCTTCATTAACCCTTTGAGCCTTATTTGTTTTATTTTATACCCTTCCTTCGGAATCAGTAGAAAAAATTAGAAACACAAACGTGGAAGATAAAAAAAAGAGAAAAAGAAAACAACAAAAACAACAAAAGATAGAAAAAGAAATGAAAAAATGATGAAAAAAAATGAAAAGAAGGAATTGGGAACTACGTTTGACCTAATTCCTTAAAGAGGATACGTAGGCGCTTCACAGCTCGGTCATAGTGTAAATAAAGAAATAAAAATCCCCAAGTAAGAAATTGGGGCAAAGAAAAATTGTGTTTATTATAAATAAATTTAGATCCGAAGGTTGTAAATTTTGAACCCAAAGTTGATTTGTTTTGAGCCTTTAATACCATTTATTTATAACACTCTGATTCCCAGCAGAAAAGACTCTGATCTCCAGTAGAAGAAATATGAGAGAGTCTTAGCGATAACACCCCCAATCCCCAGTTGAAAAGTAATACAAATGATAGGGTCTTATCGGTGAAAACCTTCACGGACACCATAAGGCAATGAAAGCTAAGAGAAAAATCAAAATGAGAGAGGCTTGGTAGTGAAAACCTTCGAGCACTACAAGTCGAATAAGGGTGAGAATCGGATGGAAATCAACAGACGGAAATTGTGAAAGGCGAGTAACGATGGAGGATAGGCTATATGTGCATGTTATAACCGTTAGAATTGGTATCTGCATTAGATATGTTTTTATTTTTATTTTGTAATTTTTCTTTTTAGAGAGTCATCCTCCTCCTTTTTCTTTTATCATGTTCTTTTTATCTTTCTCCATTCATAAAAAATAATCCCCAATAGAGTCTGTTTGTGAGAAATAACTTCAAAATTTGCCGTCAGCTTTTCAATTATGCAAGACGGAATCTGATTGGTACACCCAAGTGGTATAAGTCACGAGGGAACAAGTGCAAGGCCAATGTCCAGAAGGATATTCCCCAGCAAGAGAAAATTGACAAAGGGGTGGATTAGTGTCAAGGAGGATACCTCCATCAAAAAGCGAAGCTTAATGACCTCAAGGCAAGGGCCAGTGAGACTCAAAGGTCGGGGAAATGCACGTTCCTTAGATATGCCACAAAAGAAGGGGGAATATCCCCAGCAGAAAAGCTATTTCTAGGGACAAGGATGAACAAAGAAAATGGTTCATCAGTAAAACATTCAAGATCCGCAAGCAGGGTCACTGTTATAGGAATTTAGGTGGTCAGGATACCAGTGGGAAACAACGGGGAAAGACTTGTGAATAAAGAGTCATCAAGGAAGGTGGGGAAGCAAGAAAGGGAAAAACAATCCCCAACAGGAATATAATCCCCGGCAAATAATAACATCTCCAGCAAGTTTCGACAATGAAACACAGAGCAGGTAAATAGGAGGAGAACCATCCCTAGCAGGAGCATCACAACCAACCACCGCGTTTTGAACTAACAAGTTTTCTTTGATGTAAAATAGGAAAAAGGAAAGGATATTGATGGCGGAAAAGCATGCCTCAAAGAAGATTATCAAACTGGGGCAGAAAATTTTCTCTCAATGCGAAAATTTTCGTGAAATCAAATACCCATTTGGGGAAGATGGAAGATAACACAAGTTTTGGGAGGAAGGAAAGTACCAGCTTCAAGTAGAGTAGTCTTGAAAGAAGCCAGATAACACAAGAAAATGGTCTTTGATCCAGCGTTATCCCCGAGAGTTTTGAAAGAAAGAAAACAACAAGCTTTGCTGAAGGAAGTTGTATCCCCAGCGGACAGAACAAATGGATGAAACTTGTGTTCAGAAAAAATTAGAAGGCTAGTGTCATCCCCAGCAGTTTTTGGAAGAATGAAACACCAGTTTTGAAAGAATGAAAATTTCTCGACAGTGTTATCTCCGACAGCTTTTAGAGGAACAAAACGCAGAGGAATGAAGGAAGTTTTGAAAGAGGAAAGAAGAAAAAGGATTCCCCAGCAGTGTTACCCTCAACAGGGTAATCCCCAGCTTATAACATTTTAATACCCGACAATCTTGAGAGAATAAAAGTTTTGAAGAAGGGGAAGAAAGGAGATCTCCCCAACAGTATTTTTCCCAGCAGGTAAGTAAATTATTCTAGCAGTGTTATCCCCGGTGGTCAAGAGGGAAGGCAACACGAATTTTGAGAGAAGCAGTTCCAAAAGGAAATAGTTCAAGAAGAAGGAAATGGTTAGGGAGATACGGTAATAGAATGCAGGTGAAATTGTTTTTGAAGTCAGGTGCCCGCCTGAAGAACGAAATGGCATTTTACTTTAAGTTTTAACTGAAGTTTAAATCATTGATTGAAGTCAGTTGCCCGCCTGAAGAACGGAATGGCATTTTACTTTAAGTTTTAATTGAAGTTTTAAACCATTGTTGAAGTCAGGTGCCCTCATGAAGAACGTAATGGAGTTTTACTTTAAGTTTTAATTGAAGTTTTCAATCTTTGATTGAAGTCAGGTGCGCGCCTGAAGAATGGAATGGCGTTTTACTTTATGTTTTAATTGGAGTTTTAAATCATTGTTGAAGTCAGGTGCCCACCTGAAGAACGGAATGGTGTTTTACTTTAAGTTTTAATTTAAGTTGTTTTTGAAGTCAGGTGCCCGCCTGAAGAACGGAATGGCGTTCTATTTTAATTTTTAATTTAAGTTGTTTTTGAAGTCAGGTGCCCGCCTGAAGAATGGAAAGGAGTTATCTTTTTTAAGTGGAAATTTTAAATCATTATTGAAGTCAGGTGCCCGTCTAAAGAACGGAATGTCGTTTTACTTTAAGTTTTAATTTAAGTTGTTTTTGAAGTAAGGTGCCCGCCTGAAGAACGAAATAGCGTTCTACCTTAACTGTTAATTTAAGTTGTTTTTGAAGTTAGGTGCCCGCCTGAAGAAAGGAAAGGCGTTATCTTTTTTAAGCGGAAATTTTTAATCATTATTGAAGTGAGGTGCCCGCCTGAAGAACGGAATGACGTTTTACTTTAAGTTTAATTGAAGTTTTAAACCATTTTTGAAGTCAGGTGCCCGCCTGAAGAACGGAATGGCATTTTACTTTAAGTTTTGATTTAAGTTGTTTTTGAAGTCAGGTGCCCGCCTGATGAATGGAAAAGCGTTATCTTTTTTAAGTGGAAATGTTAAATCATTATTGAAGTCAGGTGCCCGCCTGAAGAACGGAATGTCATTTTACTTTAAGTTTAATTGAAGTTTTAGACCATTTTTGAAGTCAGGTGCCCGCCTGAAGAATGGAATGGCATTTTACTTTAAGTTTTAATTGAAGTTTTAAATCATTGTTGAAGTCAAGTGCCCACCTGAAGAACGAAATGGAGTTTTACCTTAAGTTTTAATTGAAGTTTTAAATCATTGTTGAAGTCAGGTGCCCGCCTGAAGAACGTAATGGCATTTTACTTTAAGTTGTTGTTGAAGTCAGGTGCCCGCCTGAAGAACGGAATGGCATTTTACATTAAATTTTAATTGAAGTTTTAAATCACTGTTGAAGTCAGGTGCCCGCCTGAAGAATGGAATGACGTTTTACTTTAAATTATAGTTAAAGTAAGGTGCCCGCCTGAAGAGAGGAATGGCGATTTATTTTCAAAGTTGTTGAAATCATGAGACGCACTTCCTAAATTAATATTTTCATGCATAGGAGACGCACTTCCTAATTTAAGATTTCATTCATAGGAGATGCACCTCCAGGTTTAAAATCATTAAAAGTTTCACCCATAGGAGACACACTTCCTAAGTTTATTTTTACCCATAGGAGACACACTTCCTAAGTTTATTGTCACCATAGGAGATGCACTTCTGTAACGACCCGGCCCGTCGTTACGGGAATTACCACCCCGTTACCTTGCAATTACATATCTTATGCTTTTATAACAGTATTAGAGTATATCGGGTGAGTTAGGAGTGATTTGGATTGAAAATGAAACAAATAGCATGTTTGAAGAAAGCTTGAATATGAAAAGTCAACCAAGAGTTTACTATTGAGTTAGAGTGCCCGGAACCGGATTCTGATGATTCGACTAGTTCCGGGGATCATTTATGACTTAGGAGAGCAATCGGAATTGAATTCGGAGGTCCGGTGTAGTTTTAAGCTTGAATTGGCGAATGTTGAATTTTGGTGAAAACCGGATGGTAGGTGATATTTTGATCCGGGGGTCGGAATGGAATTCCGACAATTTCTTTAGTTTCGTTATGTGATTTTGGATATGTTTGCAAATTTTCAGGTCATTCGGACATCGTTTGATCGGGTTTTGGATTGAATGTTAGTTTTGAAAGTTTGAAGAAACTTAGGCTTGAATTCGTGAGTAAATGGAGATTTTGATGTTTAGTATGGTGTTTTTATGATTGGAACAAGTCCGTATCATGTTTTGGAGTACGTTGGTGGTTTTTGTTGGGGTCCCGGGGGCCTCGGGATGATTTCGGACCATCAACCGGGCATTTGGACTTGGCAAAAATCTGCAGAAAAACTGCAGGTTCTGCCCAGGCCCTTAAGCCTTCGCGTTCGCGTGACAAGTGTCGCGTTCGCGAAGGCCAAGCCTTTTGTGCATCGCGTTCGCGGGAGGGGGAGACGCGTTCGCGTAGGCCAGGATTTGTTGAGCATCGCGAACGCGTTGCATGGGTCGCGTTCGCGTAGGGTCGTGGGAGTTGTGCTTCGCGTTCGCGGGAGGTGTATCGCGAACGCGTAGAAGGAATCTGGGCGGCTGGGAGTTTGAACATCGCGAACGCGTGGGAGGCGCCGCGTTCGCGAAGGGTAACTGGAATTGAGCATCGCGAACGCGTGGCAAGCGTCGCATTCGCGAAGAGTAAGGCGGAGCTGTTCATCGCGAACGCGTCGGAGCTCACGCGAACGCGAAGAACAAAAGTCTCTGGCAGTGAATAAAATCCAGAAGCAGAGGGGTTACGAGTTTACACCCCCAAAACATAATTTTGAGCCCTAGAGAGAAGAAAACTCGAGGAAATCACTGAGAAGTCATCGGGTATTCGTTGGAGGTAAGATTCTTGACTCAAAAACATCATTTTATGGTAGTATTAACATCAATATTCATGAAATTGGGTTGAAATCTTGAAGAAATGTGGCCTAAGTATTGAAAACGGGATTTTTGGATTTGGAAGGCCATTTGAAATCCGATTTCGATAAATTTTATATGCACGGACTCGTGGCGAGATGAGGGTCGCGTTGGTGCTAATTTCGGAATTTTCCGAGCAGTGGGGCCCGGGGTCGGGTTTTACCAACTTAGTGTATTTATGCGAATTTCATGTAGATTGAAGTGGGTTATGATTATTTGACCCGTATTTGATATAATTATTGTGGTTTGACTAGATTCTACGCACGAAGGAGCTAAATTCAAAGGAAAAGGCATCGCGGACGAGTCTACGACCGGCTAGAGGTGAGTAGTTTGTGTATATGGTAGCCTTGAGGGTTCGAAACCCCGGCTTAGCACATTGTGACGCTAGTAGGGCGTGGCTCGCACACCGTGGCAGGTGCGGGATTGATTGTGACCGGGGATTGAGACTTGGTCCATCCCGGAAATGAATAATATGTTATTAGTGTTGGAAATACACTGTATTTGATATATTTGGGGGCGGTAAGCCTTGTTTGGGGCCTTGTGCCGATCCGTAGTGTCCTTAGAGGACAATATTTATGTGATAGCTATATTTGCTTAAATCACTGATCTCAGTCCTGGAAATTGAAATCACACTTTTGAAATGCTAAGTCACCGGCTTTTTTGCAAATTTAATAAAGTTTAAGTATTTTTCATAAATTATGAATTGAGAACTGGAATTAAGGAAAATGAACTGTTTTGTGACTTAATTGCTTATTGTGGACCGAGCATGGGATCGGGCTGCACGCCGCAGTGGTTGATATGAGGATCGGGCTGCACGCCGCAGCAGTATTGCGCTTGGGCTGTAGGAGCCCCTCCGGAGTCTGTACACACCCCCAGTGAGCGCCGTCGACGTTAAATTGGATCGGGCTACACGCCGTAGCAGTTATGTGCATTGCATTGCATCTGTAGTTGTTGAATTACTCTGTGGTAGCTGTATTGTATTGTTGTTGCTAGTTCGTAGGAGATTCGGACCGTAGTGTAGCTTCATATTGTGGTATTTTGTGGATTTCTTACTGTCAGCTACATGTATATATTTGTTACTCACTGAGTACTTAGTACTCACCCCTACTCCCTGCACCTTTTGTGTGCAGACTCAGGTACACAGGAGCAGTAGACGGACATTTCCAGCGTTTGCAGTGTCACATCGAGTTGCTGAGGTAGCTGCCTACGTTCGCAGAACCTAGCTTCTCCTCTCATTTCCAGTTGTTATTTTGTATTTTGTATTCAGACTTGAGTACTTCTATATCGTACCCTCTTTTCCTGTTGGGTTTTGTTAGAGGCTCTAGACTTGTGACTCCGGATCTTTGGGAGTGTCAGTATTTTGTTCAGTATTATTATTATTGGAGTTCTTAAACTCATATATTCTTCTTGGGTTGTCCATTTGGGGACGGGTATTTTGTGATAATTAAACTGTTGGTCTGGCTGGCCTAGCTTGATTGTTGGGCGCCATCACGACCGGATTTGGGTCGTGACAAATTGGTATCAGAGCCTAGGTTTACTAGGACTCGCGAGTCATGAGCCGGTTTAGTAGGCTTTCGCGGATCGGTACGTAGACGTCCGTATCTATCCTCGGAGGGCTACGGAAACTTTAGGAAAAACCTCATTTTCTTGGATTCATATCGTGCGATTTGTGTTATCATGAAATTAAATTTTTCCATATTCTATTCTCTCGCAGATAGCGAGAACACGAGCTAACGGACGTGGCGGACGACCACCATTGGCACCCAGAGGCCGTGGTCGTGGTAGAGGTAGGGCAGCAGCAGCAGCACTTGCTGACCCACCAGCTGACCAGACTCAGGGTCAGATTCCTGCACCAGTGGCCCAGACTCAGGACCAGATTCCAGCGGCAAACGCTCCGGCAACTCAGGTTCAGGCACCGGCAGTGCCCATTGTGATACCGGGTCTTCAGGAGACCTTGGCTCAGATCTTATCAGTGTGCACAGGCTTGGCTCAGGTAGTTGCAGCTACTGCTACAGTATCTTCTTCACAGGCAGGGGGAGGGAATCAGACCCCCGTGGCTCACACACCCGAGCCAGTTCAGCCAGTTGCGCCCGTTGCACCAGCTCTTGCTTATATGGTTCCAGCTATGCCCGACGATGAGCAACGTCGTTTGGAGAGATTATGATTGGAACATGTCCGTATCATGTTTTGGAGTATGTTGGTGGTTTTTGTTGGGGTCCCGGGAGCCTCGAGATGAATTCAGGCCATCCAGCGGTGTTTCATTTACCACTTTTCGGCTCACAGGTGCAGCATTTCAGTGGTGGGAGGATTTTGAGAGGCGTAGGCCCACTGGGGCAGTGCCCCTCACTTGGCAGCAGTTCTCCATGGTATTTTTGGAGAAGTACGTGCCTCGGTCTCGGAGAGAGGAGCTGCGACGTCAGTTCGAGTGGTTGAAGCAGGGAGAGATGACGGTTAATTAGTACGAGATGAGATTCACACAGTTAGCCGTCATGCCATGTGGATGGTTCCTACAGACAGAGAGAGGATTCGGAGATTTATCGATGGCCTTATTTATCCCATCCGCATATTGATGACCAGGGAGAGAGTTTCGGCAGTTACCTTTGAGGAGGTGGTTGATGCTGCCCGTCACATTGAGACAGATCGCCGCAGAGAGCGGGAGGAGAGAGAGGCTAAGAGGCCTCGTAGTACTGGCAGTTACAGTGGTGCTCCGTCTAGGGGCCAACCTCAGCATAGCAGGGGTCGTTCTTTCAGGTCTCATCAGTCTGGACGAGTAGAGTCCAGTGGGTTTTCATCAGATTGTGGTCGTCAGGGCCATCAGGGTTATCAGGGTCAGCAGAGCTGTCAGTAGAGTCAGCCTGCACTGAGTGCTCTTCCAGCTCAGAGCTATGCTCCTGTTTCCTCAGCACCGGGTTCATCTGTAGCGAGGGGTCCTCAGTAGCCCCTTCTTCCATCTTCAGGCCGTTGTTTTGGCTGCGGTGACTTGGGCCATATCAGGAGAGAGTGTCCTTAGTGGCTTCGCAAGAGGTCTCAGCAGAGGGATCAACCCTCATCTTCTACTCCTATTTCTTCAGCGCCGCTCAGTCGGCTAGGACCGGTGGCCAGGTATCCACAGGTCGCCCTAGGGATGAGGATCGTACTGGTGGAGGCCAGGCTCGTTTCTATGCTCTTCCGGATAGGAAGGATGCTAGTGCTTCAGATGCGGTTATTTCAGGTATTATCTCAGTCTGCCACAGGGATGCTTCTGTCTTATTTGATCCCGGATCCACCTATTCTTATGTCTCTAATTATTTTGCACATCATTTGGGTATGACCCGTGGTATTCTTGATTTGCCCGTACATGTGTCTACCCCAGTGGGGATACCGTTGTTGTGGATCAGGTATATCGATCCTGTATTATTACTATTGGGGGTCTGGAGACCCGAGTTGATCTATTACTACTGGGCATGGTAGATTTCGATGTTATCCTAGGCATGGATTGGCTATCTCCTTACCATGCGATTCTGGACTGTCATGCCAAGACAGTCACACTAGCTATTCCAGGTAATCCGAGGATCGAGTGGCGTGGCTTGACTGATTTTGTGTCCGATAGGGTGATTTCTTATATAAAGGCCCAACGAATGATTGGCAAGGGTTGTCTATCTTATTTGGCCTTCATTAGAAATGTTGAGGCCGAGACACCCAGTCTTGATTCGGTCCCCATTGTGAGGGAGTTTCCGGATGTATTTCCAGCAGACCTGCTGGGCATGCCGCCTGATAGAGATATTGACTTTGGTATTGACTTGGTGCCGGGTACTCAACTCATTTCAATTCCTCCCTATCGCATGGCACCAGCAGAGTTAAAAGAATTGAAAGAACAGCTTCAGGAACTCTTAGATAAGGGTTTCATTCGTCCGAGTGTGTCGCCTTGGGGTGCACCGGCATTGTTCATGCAGAAGAAAGATGGCACAATGAGAATGTGTATTGATTACAGGCAACTGAACAAGGTAACAGTGAAGAATAAGTACCCATTGCCTCGTATTGAGGACCTATTTGATCGGCTCCAGGGAGCTAGTGTATTTTCTAAGATTGATCTTCGATCGGGCTATCATCAGTTGAAGATCAGGGACTCAGATATTATGAAGACAGCGTTCAGGACGCGATATGGGCACTACGAGTTCCTGGTGATGTCTTTCGGGCTAACTAATGCCCCACCTGCATTCATGCACTTGATGAATAGTGTATTTCGGCCGTACCTGGATTCTTTTGTGATTGTGTTTATTGATGATATTCTGGTATATTCACGCAACCAGGAGGAGCATGCACAACATTTGAGAGTGGCATTGCAGAGGTTGAGAGAAGAGAAGCTTTATGCAAAATTCACTAAGTGTGAGTTCTGGCTTGATACTGTGGGTTTTCTGGGACATATAGTGTCCAGTGATGGTATTCGGGTTGATCCACATAAGGTCGAGGCAGTACAGAGTTGGCCCAGACCTTCCTCAGCTACAGAGATTCGGAGTTTTCTCGGCTTGGCAGGCTATTATCGCCGGTTTGTTCGGGATTTCTCATCTATTGCTTCACCATTGACTAAGCTGACACAGAAGAATGCTCCATTTGTGTGGTCTGATGAATGTGAGGAGAGCTTTCAGAAGCTCAAGGAGGCTTTGACTACCGCTCCAGTACTTGTGTTACCATCAACTTCGGGGTCATATACAGTGTATTGTGATGCTTCCAGAGCTGGACTCGGTTATGTGTTGATGCAGGAGGGTAGAGTTATTGCCTATGCTTCTCGTCAGCTAAAGCCCCACGAGAAGAACTACCCTGTTCATGATTTGGAGTTAGCTGCTATTGTTCATGCCTTGAAGATTTGGAGGCATTACTTATATGGTGTATCTTGTGATGTATATACAGACCACCGCAGCCTTCAGCATTTGTTTAAGCAGAAAGATCTAAATTTGAGGCAACGAAGATGGCTTGAGTTGCTTAAAGACTATGATATTACTATCTTGTACCATCCCGGGAAAGCCAATGTAGTGGCTGATGCATTGAGCCGGAAGGCTATTAGTATGGGCAGTTTGGCGTATATTCCGGTTGGGGAGAGACCCCTAGCAGTTGATGTTCAGGCGTTAGCTAATCAGATGGTGAGGCTGGATATTTCCGAGCCCCGTCGGGTGATGGCTTGTGTAGTAGCTCGTTCTTCTTTATATGATCGTATTCGAGAGCGCCAGTATGATGATCCACACTTACTTGTCCTTAAGGACAGAGTTCAGCATGATGATGCCGGAGATGTCACTATTGATAGTGATGGTGTATTGCGGATGCAGGGCCGGATATGCGTGCCCAATGTTGATGGACTTCGTGAGTTGATATTGGAGGAGGCCCACAGTTCGCGGTATTCTATTCATCCAGGAGCCGCGAAGATGTATCGGGATTTGAAGCAGCATTACTGGTGGAGAAAGATGAAGAAAGATATTGTGAGCCATGTGGCTCGGTGTCTAAACCTGTCAGCAGGTCAAGTATGAGCATCAGAGACCTGGTGGTGTATTCCAGCGTATCGATATTCCTGAGTGGAAGTGGGAAAGGATTACTATGGACTTTGTTAGTGGACTCCCTCGGACCGCGAGGAAGTTTGATTCAGTTTGGGTGGTGGTGGATAGGTTGACCAAGTCAGCTCACTTCATCCCAGTGTGTACTACCTATTCCTCAGAGCGGTTGGCAGAGATATTCATCCGTGAGATAGTGAGATTGCATGGAGTTCCTATTTCTATTATATCAGGCAGAGCTACCCAGTTCACATCCCAGTTCCGGAGGACATTTCAGCGAGAGTTGGGTTCACAGGTAGAATTGAGCACAGCATTTCATCCACAGACGGATGGGCAGTCTGAGCGTACTATTCAGATATTAGAGGATATGTTGCGTGCTTGTGTCATTGATTTCGGTGGTTCATGGGCTGATTATTTGCCTCTTGCGGAGTTTGCTTATAATAATAGCTATCGGTCCAGCATTCAGATGGCACCGTATGAAGCTTTATATGGGAGGCGGTGTAGGTCTCCAGTTGGTTGGTTCGAGCCCGGCGAGGCTAGGTTGTTGGGGACAGAGTTAGTCCAAGATGCCTTAGACAAGGTGAAGGTGATTCAGGAGAGACTACGCACGGCTCAGTCGCGTCAGAAGAGTTATGCAGACCGGAAGGTCCGAGATGTGTCTTATTCAGTAGGTGAGAAGGTGTTGCTGAAGGTTTCGCCTATGAAGGGTGTTATGAGTTTTGGAAAGAAAGGAAAGTTGAGCCCAAGGTTCATTGGACCTTTTGAGGTGCTTAGGAAAGTTGGGGAGGTGGCTTATATGCTTGCTTTGCCACCCAGTTTGTCGGGAGTTCACCCGGTGTTCCATGTATCTATGCTCCGGAAATATGTCGGAGACCCGTCTCATGTGTTAGACTTCAGCACGATACAGCTAGATGAGGATTTGACTTATGATGTGGAACCAGTAGCCATTTTGGGTCGACAGGTTCGTAAGCTGAGATCCAAGGACATAGTTTCAGTGAAAGTGCAGTGGAGAGGTCGTCCCATGGAGGAAGCAACTTGGGAGACCGAGCGGGAAATGCGGAGCAGATATCCACACTTGTTTGATGCTCCAGGTATGTTTCTTAACCCGCTCGCGGACGAGCGTTTGTTTAAGTTGGGGAGAATGTAACGACCCGGCCCGTCGTTACGGGAATTACCACCCCGTTACCTTGCAATTACATATCTTATGCTTTTATAACAGTATTAGAGTATATCGGGTGAGTTAGGAGTGATTTGGATTGAAAATGAAACAAATAGCATGTTTGAAGAAAGCTTGAATATGAAAAGTCAACCAAGAGTTTACTATTGAGTTAGAGTGCTCGGAACCGGATTCTGATGATTCGACTAGTTCCGGGGGATCATTTATGACTTAGAAGAGCAATCGGAATTGAATTCGGAGGTCCGGTGTAGTTTTAAGCTTGAATTGGCGAATGTTGAATTTTGGTGAAAACCGGATGGTAGGTGATATTTTGATCCGGGGGTCGGAATGGAATTCCAACAATTTCTGTAGCTTCGTTATGTGATTTTGGATATGTTTGCAAATTTTCAGGTCATTCGGACATCGTTTGATCGGGTTTTGGATTGAATGTTAGTTTTGAAA
The DNA here is from genome assembly GCA_032618575.1 of Nicotiana noctiflora. Lineage (NCBI taxonomy): Eukaryota > Viridiplantae > Streptophyta > Magnoliopsida > Solanales > Solanaceae > Nicotiana > Nicotiana noctiflora. Next base: position 148,587 of record JASVEL010001182.1, read on the forward strand.
GTTTGAAGAAACTTAGGCTTGAATTCGTGAGTAAATGGAGATTTTGATGTTTAGTATGGTGTTTTTATGATTGGAACAAGTCCGTATCATGTTTTGGAGTACGTTGGTGGTTTTTGTTGGGGTCCCGGGGCCTCGGGATGATTTCGGACCATCAACCGGGCATTTGGACTTGGCAAAAATTCTGCAGAAAAACTGCAGGTTCTGCCCAGGCCCTTAAGCCTTCGCGTTCGCGTGACAAGTGTCGCGTTCGCGAAGGCCAAGCCTTTTTGTGCATCGCGTTCGCGGGAGGGGGAGACGTGTTCGCGTAGACCAGGGGTGTTGAACATCGCGAACGCGTTGCATGGGTCGCGTTCGCGTAGGGTCGTGGGAGTTGTGCTTCGCGTTCGCGGGAGGTGTATCGCGAACGCGTAGAAGGAATCTGGGCGGCTGGGAGTTTGAACATCGCGAACGCGTGGGAGGAGCCGCGTTCGCGAAGGGTAACTGGAATTGAGCATCGCGAACGCGTGGCAAGCGTCGCGTTCGCGAAGAGTAAGGCGGAGCTGTTCATCGCGAACGCGTCGGAGCTCACGCGAACGCGAAGAACAAAAGTCTCTGGCAGTGAATAAAATCCAGAAGCAGAGGGGTTACGAGTTTACACCCCCAAAACATAATTTTGAGCCCTAGAGAGAAGAAAACTCGAGGAAATCACTGAGAAGTCATCGGGTATTCGTTGGAGGTAAGATTCTTGACTCAAAAACATCATTTTATGGTAGTATTAACATCAATATTCATGAAATTGGGTTGAAATCTTGAAGAAATGTGGCCTAAGTATTGAAAACGGGATTTTTGGATTTGGAAGGCCATTTGAAATCCGATTTCGATAAATTTTATATGCACGGACTCGTGGCGAGATGAGGGTCGCGTTGGTGCTAATTTCGGAATTTTCCGAGCAGTGGGGCCCGGGGTCGGGTTTTACCAACTTAGTGTATTTATGCGAATTTCATGTAGATTGAAGTGGGTTATGATTATTTGACCCGTATTTGATATAATTATTGTGGTTTGACTAGATTCTACGCACGAGGGAGCTAAATTCAAAGGAAAAGGCATCGCGGACGAGTCTACGACCGGCTAGAGGTGAGTAGTTTGTGTATATGGTAGCCCGAGGGTTCGAAACCCCGGCTTAGCACATTGTGACGCTAGTAGGGCGTGGCTCGCACACCGTGGCAGGTGCGGGATTGATTGTGACTGGGGATTGAGACTTGGTCCATCCCGGAAATGAATAATATGTTGTTAGTGTTGGAAATACACTGTATTTGCTATATTTGTGGGCTGTAAGCCTTGTTTGGGGCCTTGTGCCGATCTGTAGTGTCCTTAGAGGACAATATTTATGTGATAGCTATAATTGCTTAAATCACTGATCTCAGTCCTGGAAATTGAAATCACACTTTTGAAATGCTAAGTCACCGGCTTTTTTGCAAATTTAATAAAGTTTAAGTATTTTTCATAAATTATGAATTGAGAACTGGAATTAAGGAAAATGAAATGTTTTGTGACTTAATTGCTTATTGTGGACTGAGCATGGGATCGGGCTGCACGCCGCAGTGGTTGATATGAGGATCGGGCTGCACGCCGCAGCAGTATTGCGCTTGGGCTGTAGGAGCCCCTCCGGAGTCTGTACACACCCCCAGCGAGCGCCGTCGACGTTAAATTGGATCGGGCTACACGCCGTAGCGGTTATGTGCATTGCATTGCATCTGTATTTGTTGAATTACTCTGTGGTAGCTGTATTGTATTGTTAATACTATCGAATTTGGGTGGGGTCAAAAATTAGGTGTTCACACTGTGGATTTCTTACTTTCAGTTACTTGTATATATTTATTACTCACTGAGTACTTAGTACTCACCCCTACTCCCCGCACCTTTGTGTGCGGGTTCAGGTACTCAGGAGAAGTAGACGAGCAATCTAGCTTTTACAGAGTCATATCGAGTTGCTGAGGTAGCTGCCTACGTTCGCATAACCTAGCTTCTCCTCTCATTTCCAGTTGTTATTTTGTATTTTGTATTTAGACTTAAGTATTTCTATACAGTACTCTCTATTCCTATTGGGTTTTGTTAGAGGCTCTAGACTTGTGACTCCGGATCTTTGGGAGTGTCAGTATTTTGTTCAGTATTATTATTATTGGAGTTCTTAAACTCATATATTCTTCTTGGGTTGTCCATTTGGGGACGGGTATTTTGTGATAATTAAACTGTTGGTCTGGCTGGCCTAGCCTGATTGTTGGGCGCCATCACGCCCGGATTTGGGTCGTGACAACTTCCTAAATCAATAAGTTCAGTCATAGGAGACACACTTCCTAGTTGAGTCATTATTTTCATCATAGGAGATGCACTTCCTAAATCGATAAGTTTAGTCATAGGAGATGCACTTCCTAGTTGAGTCATTATTTTCACCATAGGGGACGCACTTCGTAAATCAATAGTTCAGTCATAGGAGACGCACTTCCTAAATTTGAATTCACCCTTAGGGGACTCACTTCCAAGTTTAGTTCATTCCAATTCAACCATAGGAGATACACTTTCTAATCAAGATCTTTCAAGTTATTCTTATAGGAGACGCACTTCCTAGTTTTAGTCACTGAAGTTTTCACCCCTAGGAGACTCACTTCCTAGTCTTGGTTATTTAAATTCATCTTTAGGAGACACACTTCCTAAGTCTGGTTCATTCGGATTTTATTTTTAGCAGACACATTTTCTAGTCAAAGTTCTTAACTTTACTAGTAGGAGAAGCACATCTTAGTCTAGTCTTTAGTTTACTCTCATCATTGCATCATTAGTTGGAGTGGTCTACAATTTTGCTAACGACTCACGAATCTTCATAGTGCAAGCTGGGTAGGAAATTTCGTTCGTTTTGTTTGCTCTGATTGTAGGATCCTGCCCGGAGAGTGGAGGGTTACAACAAATATCTCCAACATTCAATCCAAGTTAGAAGTAGCGGAAGCTACGGTCTGAGATGATCGAAAAAAGTTAATCACAATAAAGAAAAAGAAAAGAACAAGCTAATCCAAAGTGCAGTTATGGAGGAAAGATGTGATCTGCTCAAGGCATGACCGAGGTCACAAGAGCTGCAAGCCTAGTCCTGATCCAGAAAGAAGATGATTGAACTAACACCTACAACTAGCAAGTATCAAGGTTCAAATTAAGAGTCCGCATGAAGCACCAACCAATACTCAAGATCAAGCTTCAGAAGACTTATAGATAGGAATCTTGTAACTAGTAGCTGATAGGCTTAGTTAGTCTTTTTCAAATTTTGATTTTTGATGCAATAATAAGACCGGGGACTAGAACCTTGACGGAACAAAACCGTGATCGGCTCATCACCTCGGTATACTCCATTTCTCACTCACTCTAAACTACACGTGGCCTGATTCCTTTATAGCCAAGGATATGTAGGAAGCTCAGATACCAGGGCTCGGTCACATCCTTTTTCGTTCCTCTTAGTTTTAGTCTCTCCGAATAAGGGTCAAGTCAAAACACATGTCTAGTCGTTCTTTGTCTGTAAACTCTTTGTGTTTCCAGTCAAAGAGGGGCAGCTGTAGACGTGTGATTTTTGACCCTCCCCGAGATTTTTTATATTTTAGCGTAAAATATTTAGTTTAGGCCTAATATAACTATCTTAGCTAATTTTTATTCTTTTACTTTATTTTTACCTTAAAATGAAAAATTACAAAAAAAAAATAGTTTTATTAATATTTTATAGTCACATTAAACTTGAAAAATACCAAAAATAGTTTTGTTTCAATTGTTAGTCTCATTTGATAATTATAGTTATTTTGCTTACGTAGGATTAATTAAATAACATCGTGTTCTCATTCTCGATTCCGGACATGAAATAATATTCGGGTTTAAACTACCCGGTTTTAGCCTTAATTTTCGGACCTAACCTATAATAATTCGAGTCCGCCACACGGGGAACACGGACAAAAAGAACCCATACAAACACATGCACACAATAAAACAAAAAGGGGTAACGGACACAAAGGGGGGACAATTGGAAAGGGGGCCAACGCGTTTTGAATTCTTAAAAAGAGGTGGAAGACTACTATATTGGATTAAAAAAAGGAATAAAAATAGAAAGAGGGGGGCACGACTACTATTCAATCATGGGAGACAACTTAAAAAAGGGTAAGAAAGTGAGATATTCAAAAAGATATATACACACATGCATGATCAGATTTGGAGGAAGACGTGACTATGCAGTCATCTTCTCCAAAATACAAACACAAAAAACCTAAGGAAAAACCCTAGCCTCCATGCCCAAACAGCCCCCCACGCGCCACCCGTTCCCTGCCTGAACAACCAGTGAACGACCATAGTCAGCCCCCATCCCCATACCCCACATCACCCAGCATCCCACGTTGCCCAGCAGTCCAGCTCCTGTCCTCCAGTGAAACAGCCCACAGGACCAAGCTCCAGCTCATTGACCAGTCCTAAAAGCCCAGTGACGCAACGACCAGCCTGCCTCCCTCGCCATGGACAACCACCATTAACACCATTGCTGCTTCATCGTCTTTTCCTCATGTCCAAACGACCCCTTTACGTTTCATCTTCACTGTCACATCCCCAGTTCACAAATCGTGAACCTGTCATGACGGCACTCAGTCTTCGTGACTAGGTAAGCCTAACATGATGCGGAATATACAATTTCATAAAACAAAAGATAAGAAGATAGCGGAATGATATATAAAAGAATGTAATAAGTGCCACTTGGCACATACACTCGCCAAAACATACTACATAGCCTACTACCAAGACCTGGAATCCCACGGGTAACACGGACTAAAAAAGGAGAGTACAACTGTGGCTCTATACATCAAGAATGTCTAAACAACGAAATGAGGGAAAATAACTACTATCACTATGAGAATAGAAGGAGGATCTCCGGATCCACGGACGTAGCAGATCATACCTCGAGTCTCCGGATGTGCTGCTGAATCACCTGAGATAAGCCTGTCCTGATGTACCTGGATCTGCACAACAAAAGTGTGCAGAAGAGTAGCATGAGTACACCACGGCGGTACTCAGTAAGTGGCAAGCCTAACCTTGATGGAGTAGTGACGAGGAAGGTCAGGGCCATACCGAGAAAACAATAACATAATGATCCAAACAGTAATAAGCAGGAATAAGTAAGAATGAATCTGAAATAACAACAATTAAGTAATTACTGCAACCGACTACGATTAGCTAACTACAAGTAACAAACACAACATAAACTCAAACCAACAAGTCCAGGACCTGTGGGAATTGAACCCACAGTCCCTCTCTATATCCAACAACTCAGGATCTCCTAGAATTTAACTCGCAGTCCCAATATCAGTATCTCTGGGTCTCCGAGAATCGAACCCGCAGCCCGTATCTCAATATCTCAGGATCTCCGGGAATCAAACCCGCACTCCGTATCTCAATAATATATCAATAAACTCCGGGTCTCCGGGAATCGAACCTACAGCCCTTGGATCTCCGGGAATCAAACCCACAGTCCACAAACAATACCACTCCGGGTCTCTGGGAATCGAACCCACAGCCCTGGGATCTCCGGTAGTCGAACTCGCAGTCCACTAACACAAACAATAAAAAAGAACGCACAGAGAAATATGATATGCATAACTACAACTTCACCAAAACAAGTACCAACAATTATCAAGAAGTTCAAGTAAGACAATTAGGCACTTAGACAGATAAATCCTATCTAATCATGCTTTTCTAACGAATATCAGTAAATGTCACAATTTAATCAGCTAAGAACAAAAATATCACAAATTGGACAATTCAAGTAAGGTGGGTTCCAACAACCTGCGCATGTACACGCCCGTCACCTCGCGTACAAGGCATTTAAATTAACACATAATATCCTAGGGGTGAAGGTTCCCCCATACGAGGTTAGACAAGCCACTTACCTCGACTCCGGTACAAAACCGCTAAGAGACAACTCTATTGCCACGAATATCGGCCTCCACAGGTGTAGTATCTGATCAAAATCAATAGAAATACATCAAAATAGGCCAATTGGGCATTACCCAATCGAAACAATTCGAAATACACCAAAAACCACAAGTTGCCGAAACCCGACTTTCGGTATGCTTCTCGGAAAATTACGAAAGTTATGTATTCAGGGTTCTTTATCTCAACACGAGTCTATGCATATAAAATTTATCAAAATCGAACTCCATTTGCCCATTCAAATCGACGATTTACCATAATTTAGGGCTAGGGCTAAAACCCCCCATTAATCTTCCATTAACAGTGAAATACTCAAGGATTTCATGAGAAATAACGTAATTAGGCCATGAAACTTACCTCCGATGATTACTCGATGATTCTCCAACAATTTCCCGTGAGCTTCTCTCTCTAGGACTCAAAAATGGCATTTTTGTGACTAAACCCGCGACTTGTCTGCTTCTGGTTTTTAATTCACTGCCAGACGAATTAACTCTACCCGATCGCAGCCCTAGGCTCGTGATTGCGATGCACAGATCCTGGGCCACAGATTTTTACTCTACGCGATCGCGTAGGCCTGGACGCGATCGCAGTGCTTAACCCAGCGACCCTACGCGATCGCAATGAAGCGACTGCGATCGCACTGCACGCGAACTCAACCTTACGCGATCGCAAACCTAACCTCGCGATTGCAGAGCTTTCCAACTTTGCCCTACGCGATTGCAGACTGCACCTTGCGATCGTAGAGCTCAATATTTTCCTCTTATGTGATCGCATGAATAGCTTCGCGATCGCGAAGCACAAAAATTCTCTGCACTATTGCAGCAGAAACAGCAGTGCATTTGGCACCATAATGGTCCGTTTGGACCCTCGGATTCATCCCCAGGCCCTCGGGACCCCAACGAAAACCACCAACCTACTCCAAAACATGATACAAACTTGTTCCAATAATAAAACATGCTCTTAAACACGGAAATCATCGAATCCAAGCGAATTGAAGCCTGAGTTTCATCCAAAACTTTCGAAACCTACATGCTATCCAAAACCCGAACAAACGACGTCCGAATGACCTAAAACTTTGCAGACATATCCAAAATCACCTAACGAAGATACTGCAACTATCGAAATTCCATTCCGACGCCCGGATCAAAATCCCACCTATCGATCGGATTTCCAAAAATTTCAAACTTCGGTATTTCAAGCCTAATTGAGCTACAAACCTCCAAAATACATTCCGAACGCGCTCCCAACCCCGAAATCACCTAACGGAGCTAATGGAACCATCGGATTTCCATTCCGAGGTCGTCTTAACATTGTTCCGAATACGGGCCATTTTTCAACTATAAAGCTCTAATTTAGGGACTAAGTGTCCCGAATCGCTTCAAATTCTAGAACCGAACCTCCCGGCAAACCACAATAGCAAAAATGAACTTAGGGGAACAGTTAAATTGGTGATGGGGGCATAAATTTCAAAAACGACTGGCCAAGTCGTTACATCTTCCCTCACTTAAAAGATTCATTCATCCTCGAACGAGCATAGAGAACATACCTGGAGTGGTGAAGAGATGATGGGTACTGGCTGCGCATATCCTGCTCGGTCTCCCAAGTCGCCTCCTCGACCGGCTGGCCCCGTCACTGAACCTTTATCGAAGCGATGTTCTTTGACCTTAGCTTTCTGACCTGCCTGTCTAGAATGGCTACTGGCTCCTCAACATAAGACAGATCCTTGTCTAGCTGAACAGAAGTGAAATCCAACACGTGCGACGGGTCACCATGGTATCTCCGGAGCAAAGAGACATGAAATACAGGATGGACTCCGACTAGGCTGGGAGGTAAGGCCAACTCATAAGCAACCTCCCCTACACGCCTCAAAATCTCAAAAGGACCAATGAAACTAGGACTCAGCTTGCCTTTCTTCCCAAACCTCATAACGCCCTTCATGGGCGAGACACGAAGCAGAACCCGCTTGCCAACCATTTCTTGTCCGTATAACTCTTCTGTCTAGACTGGGCTGCACGAAGTCTGTCTTGAATCACCTTGACCTTGTCCATTGCATCACGGACCATATCAGTACCTAGCAGTCTGTCTTCGCCCGGCTCGAACCAGCCCATGGGAGACCTACACCTCCTACCATATAGAGCCTCATACGGTGCCATCTAAATACTGGACTGGTAGCTGTTGTTATAAGCAAACTCCCCCAGTGGCAAGAAATGATCCCATGAACTTCCAAACTCAATCCCGCACGCACGGAGCATATCCTCCAGAATCTGAATAGTGCGCTCGGACTGCCCATCAGTCTGGGGGTGAAACGCTATGCTCAGCTCCACCCGAGTGCCTAACTCCTGCTGTACGGCTCTCCAGAACCGTGAAGTAAACTGAGTGCCTCTATCTGAAATGATGGAAACTGGAATACCATGCAGCCAAACTATCTCCGCCAGTCGCTCCGATGAATAAGTAGTGCTCACCGGTATGAAATGGGCGGACTTGGTCAGCCGATCCACAATGACCCAAATGGAATCAAACTTCCTAACAGCCCGTGGAAGCCCAGATACAAAGTCCATGGTGATGCGCTCCCATTTCCACTCTGGAATCTCAATCTGCTGCATTAACCCACCCGTACGCTGATGCTCATACTTCACCTGCTGGCAGTTGAGGCACCTAGAAACATAATCAACTATATCCCTCTTTATCCGCCTCCAACAGTAATGTTGTCTCAAGCCCTGATACATCTTCGCGGCACCCGGATGGATGGAATACCGCGAGCTATGGGCCTCTGCTAGAATCAGCTCTCGAAGATCATCTATATTGGGCACACAAATACGCCCCTGCATCCTCATAACTCCATCATCCGCAATGGTAACATCTCGAGCATCACCACGCCGAACTTTATCCTAGAGGACAAGCAAATGAGGGTCGTCGAACTGACGCTCCCTGATGCGGTCAAATAGAGAAGACCGAGAAACCACACAAGCCAGAACCCGACTGGGCTCCGAAAGATCCAATCTAACAAACTTTGTGGCTAAAGCCTGAACATCCATCGCCATAGGCCTCTCCGAAGCTGGTAGATATGCCAAACTCCCCAAACTCTCTGCCCGGCGACTCAAGGCATCGGCAACTACATTAGCCTTGCCCGAATGATAGAGAATAGTAATATCATAGTCCTTCAGCAGCTCCAACCATCTCATCTGACGCATGTTCTGGTCCTTCTGCTTAAGCAAGTGCTGCAAGCTCCGGTGATCAGTGTAGATCTCACAAGGGACCCCATATAAGTAATGACGCCAAATCTTCAAGGCGTGAACAATGGCAGCCAGCTCCAAATCATGAACAGGTTAATTCTTCTCATGCACCTTCAGCTGTCTCGACGCGTAGGCAATCACCCTACCGTCCTGCATCAATACCGCATCGAGTCTAACTCGTGAGGCATCACAATATACTCTATAGGACCCTGAACCTGTAGGTAGCATCAAGATAGGGGCCGATGTCAAAGCTGTCTTGAGCTTCTGAAAGCTCGCCTCACACTCCTCTGTCCACTGGAAAGGGGCACCCTTTCAATCTGGTCATAGGTGCTGCGATCGAAGAGAACCCCTCTACGAAGCGACGATAATAGCTCGCCAAACCAAGAAAACTACGAATCTCAGTAGCTGAGGAGGGTCTGGGCCAACTCTGCACGACCTCCAACTTCCTCGGATCCACTCGAATACCATCGTTCGACACCACGTGGCCTAGAAATGCCACTGAACTCAGCCATAATTTGCATTTAGAAAACTTGGCATATAGCTGCCTCTCCCTCAAAGTCTGAAGCACTATCCTCAGATGCTGCTCGTGCTTTTCCCGACTCCGGGAATATACTAGAATATCATTAATAAAAACAATCATGAACGAGTCCAGATATGGCCTGAACACACTGTGCATCAAATGCATAAAGGCTGCTGGGGCATTAGTCAGTCCGAAAGACATCACGAGGAACTCGTAGTGACCATATCGAGACCTGAAGGCAGTCTTCAGGATATCTAGCTCCCGAATCTTCAGTTGATGATAACCAGAGCGCAAATCAATCTTGGAGAACAACTGTGCGCCTTGTAGCTGGTCAAATAAATCATCAATACGTGGCAAAGGATACCGGTTCTTCGCTGTAACTTTGTTCAACCGACGATAGTCAATACACATACGCATAGAACCGTCATTTTTCTTCACAAACAACACAGGAGCACCCCAAGGTGAAACACTGGGTCGAATGAAACCCTTACCCAATAACTCCTGTAACTGATCCTTCAACTCCTTCAAATGTGGAGGAGCCATACGGTACAGTGGAATAGAAATGGGCTGAGTGCCCGGCAACAAGTCAATAGCAAAATTAATATCTCTGTCGTGCAGCATGCCCGGGAGATCAGCTGGAAATACATCAGAGAAATCACGTACCACTGGGATGGAATCAATAGAAGGAGTGTCAAGACTGACATCCCTCACATAAGCTAGATAAGCTGCACGCCCCTTCTCAACCATACACTGAGCTTTGAGAATGGAAATAACACGGCCGGGGTGTGATCTAGAGTACCACTCCACTCAATACGTGGAATGCCTGGCACATCCAGCGTCACGATCTTGGCGTGACAATCAAGAATAGCATAATGGGGTGACAACCAGTCCATGCCCAGAATAATATCAAAATCGACCATCCCGAGGAACAGTAGGTCCGCTCTGGTCTCGAAACCACAGATAGTAACCAAGCACGACCGATACACACGGTCCATAGCCAAAGAATCTCCCACCGGAGTGGAAACATAAATGGGGGCACTCAAAGAATCCCGAGCCACACCCTGGTGTGAAGCAAAATAAGAGGACACATATGAAAAAGTGGAAGGATCGAATAGAACCGATGCCTCTCTATGACTAACCAAGATAATACCTGTGATAACAGAATCAGATGCAACGCGATCAGGAATAGCATAAAATCTGGCCTGGCCCCTCTCTCAAGGGCGGCTTTTGGCACTCTGATCCCCGCCCTTGGCTGGCTGGGCATGTGGAGTGGCAGCTGGGGCTGGAATGATGACCTACTGGCCTTGTGAACCACGATGAGGCTGCAAAGACTGTGGAGGTGCTCCTCTCCTACGCCTGGGGCACTCCCTAACCAGATGGCGAGTATCCCCGCACTCAAAACAAGCTCTTGGAGGGCACGGTGGCTGTGACTGACCGGCCTCACTCCCACTAGTCTGACCCCTGGAGGTACCCCGCGCAGGAGGCGCACTAGAAACTGGGGGAGCATAATAAGGCTCCTGAGGTGCTGGAAGAGATGGAGTACTACCGGCTGCTGGCAATGCTGAATGAACCGGACGACCGGAATAACCCCTGCCAAAACGACCGGCTGCTAAAGTGCGGGCACCAGAGAAATGGCCCGACTCACGAAACCTCTTGGCCTCCCTCTCTCCCTGCTCTCTAGGGAGCATACTCTCGATCCTCCTGGCAATGCTCACCGCCTGCTGGTAAGGTATATCCGTCTCCAACTCCCTGGCCATGCTGGACCGGATCGGCGGAATAAGGCCCTCAATGAATCTCCGCACTCTCTCCCGAACCGTAGCTACCAAAACCGGTGCATGCCTGGCTAGACGGGTGAAACTAATAGCATACTCGGATACTGACATGGATCCCTATCGCAACCGCTCAAACTCCGATCGCCAAGAATCCCTAAGGCTCTGGGGAACAAACTCCCTCAAAAACAGATCAGAAAACTGCGTCCAGGTCAATGAAGCATACTCATCTAGACTATCTAACTCATACGTGCGCCACCAATCATAAACGGCCCCACGAAGCTGAAAAGCAGTGAAGGAAACTCCGCTGGTCTCCACTATCCCCATGGTACTAGGATACGATGACACTCCTCCAGAAAACCCAATGCATCATTTGTAGCCAAACCACTAAACACTGGAGGATCATATTTCTTGAACCTCTCTAATCTCCGCTGCTCGTCCTCGGAGGCAGCTGGCCCACCTCCGAGCTGTACTGGGGCAGCATGAGGCATAACAATAATCTCTGGAACCTGCTCCACTGGCACTCGCTGCTCAAGCGTAGCGGCTGCGGGAGTCTGGGCCCCTCCCCCTGCCTGAGATGTAGCTACAGAGAGAGGAAGCAACCCTGCCTGAGCTAAAGTGGTATACATACTCATGAACTGGGCCAGGGTCTCCTGGAGTGCTGGAGTAGTAGCAGCTCTAGTCGGTGTACCAGGTGCCTGCGCTCCAACCTGATCCACCGGTGGCACCTCAGCGGCAGCGCGCACGGGTGCTGTGGCTGCACCTCGGGCACGTCCTTGTCCTCTACCACGGCCCCAGCCTCTGACGGCGGCAACAGGGGGCGTGTGTACCTGATCCTCGCGAGTAGAACGTGTCCTCACCATCTATGAGAGAATAGAAAGCAGAATTTAGATTTGGTGCCAAAAATGTCGCACGACAAGGAATCCAAAAGAAATGAAGAGTTTCCTAAACAATTACATAGCCTCTCATAGATAAATACAAACGTCTCCGTATCGATCAGCGAGACTCTAAGTAACTTGTTTGTGTCCGATGACTCCAATGAATCTAAAGCTCTGATACCAACTTGTCACGACCCCAGTTCACCAATCGTGAACCTGTCATGATGGCACCCAGTCTTCGCGACTAGGTAAGCCTAACATGATGCAGAATATACAATTTCATAAAACAAAAGATAAGAAGATAGCGGAAAGATATATAAAAGAATGTAATAAGTGCCACTTGGCACATACACTCGCCAAAACACACTACATCGCCTACTACCAAGACCCGGAATCCCACGGGTAACACAAACTAAAAAGGGAGAGTACAACTGTGACTATACATCAAGAATGTCTAAACAACGAAATGAGGGAAAATAACTACTATCACTATGAGAATAGAAGGAGGCTCTCCGGATCCGCGAACGTAGCAGATCATACCTCGAGTCTCCGGATGTGCTGCTGAATCACCTAGGATGAGCCTGTCCTGATGTACCTGGATCTGCACAACAAAAGTGTGCATAAGAGTAGCATGAGTACACCACGGCGGTACTCGGTAAGTGCCAAGCCTAACCTCGATGGAGTAGTGACGAGGAAGGTCAGGGCCCTACCGAGAAAACAATAACATAATGATCAAAACAGTAATAAGCAGGAATAAGTAAGAATGAATCTGAAATAACAACAATGAAGTAATTACTGCAATCGACTACGATTAGCTAACTACAACTCTACAAGTAACCAACACAACATAAACTCAAACCAACAAGTCCATGACCTGTGGGAATTGAACGCACAGTCCCTCTCTATATCGAACAACTCAGGATCTCCGGGAATTTAACCCGCAGTCCCAATATCAGTATCTCTGGGTCTCCGGGAATCGAACCCGCAGAATATATCAATAAACTTCGGGTCTCCCGGAATCGAACCCGCAGTCCGTATCTTAATAAATATATCAATAAACTCTGGGTCTCGGGGAATCGAACCCGTAGCACTTGGATCTACGGGAATCGAACCCGCAGTCCACAAACAATAACACTCCGGGTTTCTGGGAATCGAACCCACAGCCCTTGGATCTCCGGGAATTGAACCATCAGTCCACCAACACAACCAATAAAAGGAACGCACAGAGAAATATGATATGCATAAATACAACTTCACCAAAACAGTACCAATAAATATGAAGAAGTTCAAGTAAGACAATTAGGCAATTCGGCAGATAAATCCTATCTAATCATGCTTTTCTAACGAATATTAGGTAAATGTCACAATTTAATTAGCTAAGAACAGAAATATCACGAATTGGACAATTCAAGTAAGGTGGGTTCCAACAACCTCCGCATGTACACGCCCGTCACCTCGCGTACAAGGCATTTAAATTAAAAAATAATATCCTAGGGGTGAAGGTTCCCCCACACGAGGTTAGACAAGCCACTTACCTCGACTCCGATACGAAACCGCTAAGAGACAACTCTCTTGCCACGAATATCGGCAGTATCTGATCAAAATCAATAGAAATACATCAAAATAGGCCAATTAGGCATTACCCAATCGAAACAATTCGAAATACACCAAAAACCACAAGTTGCCGAAACCCGACTTTCGGTATGCTTCTCGGAAAATTACGAAAGTTATGTATTCGGGTTCCTTATCTCAACACGAGTCTATGCATATAATATTTACCAAAATCTGACTCTGTTTGCCCAATTTAGGCCTAGGGCTAAAACCCCCCATTAATCTTCCATTAACAGTGAAATACTCAAGGATTTCATGATAAAATTATGTAATTATGCCATGAAACTTACCTCCGATGATTACTCGATGATTCTCCAACAATTTTTCATGAGTTTCTCTCTCTAGGACTCAAAAATGGCGTTTTTGTGACTAAACCCGCGACTGGTCTACTTCTGGTTTTTAATTCACTGCCAGACGAATTAACTCTACACGATCGCAGCCCTAGGCTGGTGATCGCGATGCACAGATCCTGGGCCACAGATTTTTATTCTACGCGATCGCGTGGGCCTGGACGCGATCGCAGTGCTTAACCCAGCGACCCTACGCGATCGCAATAAAGCGACCGCGATCGCACTGCACGCGAACTCAACCTTAATCGATCGTAGACCTAACCTCGCGATCGCAGAGCTTTCCAACTTTTCCCTACGCGATCGCAGACTCCACCTTGCGATCGCAGAGCTCAATATTTTCCTCTTATGCGATCGCATGAATAGCTTCGCGATCGCGAAGCACAAAAATTCTCTGCACTATTGCAGCAGAAACAGCAGTGCATTTGGCACCAAAATGGTCCGTTTGGACCCCCGGATTCATCCCGTGGCCCTCGGGACCCCAACGAAAACCACCAACCTACTCCAAAACACGATACGAACTTGTTCCAATCATAAAAATACGCTCTTAAACACGGAAATCATCGAATCCAAGCGAATTCAAGCCTAAGTTTCATCCAAAACTTCCGAAACCTAGATGCTATCAAAAACCCGACCAAACGACGTCCGAATGACCTGAAACTTTGCAAACATATCCAAAATCACCTAACGAAGCTACTGCAACTGTCGGAATTCCATTCCAACAACCAGATCAAAATCCGACCTATCGATCGAATATCCAAAAATTTCAAACTTCGGCATTTCAAGCCTAATTGAGCTACAGACCTCCAAAATACATTCCGAACGCGCTCTCATCCCCGAAATTACCTAACAGAGCTAATGGAATCATCGGATTTCTGTTCCGAGGTCGTCTTAACACTGTTCCAAATACGGGCCATTTTTCAACTATAAATCTCTCATTTAGGGACTAAGTGTCCCGAATTGCTTCAAATTCTAGAACCGAACCTCTCGGCAAACCACAATAGCAGAAATGAACTTAGGGGAATAGTTAAATTGGGGATCGGGGCGTAAATTTCAAAAATGACCGGCCGGGTCGTTACATTCATGTACTAGTCTGATGCGTCGTAAAATCAGTAGAGAGTAAATTTCAAAAATGACCGGCCGGGTCGTTACATTCATGTACTAGTCTGATGCGTCGTAAAATCAGTAGAGACTTTCATCTCGTGTTTAGTCCGTTCATTTGTCGAGGTATTTAGTTGTTACGTGAGTTCGAAGGTAACCGTTTGAGGCAGAACTCCTTTTGTCGGTTCCGGCGTGTTTTTTGGTTCGTTTCGAGGTTTCTGGACAGATTTTGCTTCCGTTGAGGTCTCCGGCGAGTTTTCTAACTCGGAATTTTGTTATCGAGCTTCATCTCAAACCTGAGTTCATAGAGGCCCGTTTCTCACTTTTCTTGGTCTTTACTATTAACCTATTAAATGATATGAAAGACATTGGCATCATTGAATGCCTCAACAGTGTTGGTTTGTGCAGTGATTCATGACATTTTTGTTACGCCACTATCAATATGTTTTCTTTGGATTACTAATTTTTTTGTTTGGATATATTATATTCCTTTTAAATGATTTTTAGTTTTTTCATTATTCCTTTTGTGTTTATTTAATTGTTTTCTTGTGCATTTTTTTTGTTTGAAAAACAAATGAATTGTGTCTTTGTATGTAGCAGGTTAGCCCACGTTTTCCCCAAAGTAATTGTAAATAATTGTTCTATTGCTTAGTGATAAAATTGATCTTGTATCCCTAAGTTTAGGGAAGAAAATTCGTTAGTAGTAACATCTTGTCCATAATTTGGCATCACAACAATTTCAAAGATAAGAAAAATAACTTAGTTTGTTTTAATTGAGTAAAGCCCTTTGGAATAATTTGAGGCGTGCTATGCCAATTAAAATTTCAAATGCATGCCCATGTATAATTACTTTTAAAATCCTTAAACTTCGGGATGGACCGTTTAGCGAAATTTCACGGCCTTACCCAAAATAATAATACGCTAGTCGCGTTAGGCACGTCTTTAATAAATTGCTTTCTTGAATACGGGTGCGCATTTATGAGACCCAAATCCAAATCTCAACAGAGTCGAAATTATCAACAACCACGGGTACATTGATTGTGACGTGGTTAGAAATACGTTTTCACAATATTGCAATTCTTTGTTAAAATAAAAATAAAATAATAATAAAAGCGGTAAAATTTTTAACTGTGTATAATCTCATGAGTGTTAAAATCAGATAATTTAAGCAAAATATAATAGTTGAGCAACCGCGTTACAATCACGAAATTCACTATTTTTGCTTTAACTTTTGCTTTAATTTTAACTCTTGCTTTAACTTTCACTTTAGCTTTTGCTTTTGCTTTAACTTTAGCTTTAAATTTTGCTTTAGCTTTTGCTTTAACTTTTTCTTTTGCTTTTCCTTTAAACTTTAGCTTTAACTTTCACTTTTGGCTTTAGTTTTAGTTTAAATAAGTTTCGACATGTTTTAAAAACAGATAAATAAGCCGAATATGACAATTGAGCGACCGTGCTAGAACCACGGAACTCGAGAATGCCTAACATCTTCTCCCGGGTTAACAGAATTCCTTATCCGGATTTCCGGTTCGCGGACTGATACAGAGTCAATCTTTTCCTCGATACGGGATTCAACCGCTTGGGACACCATAAATCTCCAAAGTGATGACTCTGAATCTCTTAATAAATGAATCCCATTGCGATTGTCCTTTAATTGGAAAAACTCCCTCTACCACGCCCTTCGTGGGGTGCGGTAGGGCCAAAAGGAGGTGTGACAATTACATCCTCCCACACTTAAACATTCGTTCGTCCTCGAACGACCATAAAGAGTATACATGAAGTAGTGAAAAGATGAGGGTATAGGCAGTGTATATCCCATTCGATATCTTAAGTCGCCTCCTCGGCCGACTAACCCCGCGATTGAACTTTTACTGAAACAATGCTCTTTGACCTTAATTTTCTAACCTGTCTATCCAGTATAGCCAATGGCTCCTCAACATAAGATAAATCCTTGTCCAACTGAACTGAGCTGAAATCCAGCACGTGCGATGGGTCGCCGTAATGCCTCCGGAGCATCGAAACTTGAAATATCGGATGAACTCCTGCCAAGATGGGAGGTAGGCCAAGATCATAAGCAACTTTTCCAACATGTTTCAATACCTCAAAATGGTAAATAAACCTCAGACTCAATTTTCCTTTCTTCCCAATTCTCATAACGCTCTTCATAGGCGAGACCCGAAGCAGAACCCGCTCGCCAACCATATATGCCACATCACGAACCTTCTTGTCCGCGTAACTCTTCTATCTGGACTGGGCTGCATGGAGTCTGTCCTGAATCACTTTAACTTTCTCCATCGCATCCTGAACCATCTCTGTGCCTAATAATCTAGCCTCGTCCGGCTCAAACCAAACCACCGGAAATCTACATCTCCTACCATATAAGGCCTCATACGGTGCTATCTGGATGGTGGACTGATAGTTGTTGTTATAAGCAAACTCCGGGGATCAATATAAATCTCACAAGGCACACCATACAAATAATAACACCAGATTCTCATGGCATGAACAATAGCAGCTAACTCAAGGTCGCATACAAGGTAATTATTTTCATGTATCTCCAACGGTCTGAATGCATAGGCAATCCCCCTATCGTCCTGCATCAACATCGCTCCAAGGCTAACCCATGAAGCATCAAAATATACAATATAAGACCCCGAACAGTAGGCAATATCAAGATTGGGGTCGTGGCCAAAGCTGTTTTGAGCTTTTGAAAGCTCGGCTCACACTCCTCTGTCCACTAAAATGGAGCACCCTTTTAGGTCAATCTAGTCATAGAGGTTGCAATCGATGAAAACCTCTCCGCAAAATGACGGTAGTAACCCGCTAGGCCAAGGAAACTATGAATTTTTGTAGCTGAGGAGGGTCTAGGACAACTCTACGCTGCCTCTACGTTCATCATACCCTCCCGAATACACTCACTTGATACCACGTGACCTAAGAATGCCACAGAATTCAACAAGAACTTACATTTTGAAAACATGCATATATTTTCTTTTCTTTCAGAGTCTGAAGCACTGTCCTCAGGTGCTGCTCATGATTATTTTTTTGTTTCGACTCCGAGAATACACCAAAATTTCATCAATAAAGACAATAACAAAGAGTAAAGATATTGCTGAAATACTATGTGCATCAAACGCACAAAAACTGTTGGGGCATTGGTCAGCCCAAATGACATACATGGAACTCGTGATCATATTGAGTTGTCACGACCCAAACCCCGGTCGTGATGGCGCCTAAAACAATGCTAGGCAAGCCCGACCACATCATCTCTTAAACCAGCCAGTTATTAATTCCAATTAATCAAATTAAACTTAAACAGTAAATGATCATATCAGGTGATAAGCGAGATAGTAAAAGCATACAAAATACGGTCCCAACCATATCGTGGTGTCACGAGACTGAGCCTCTACAGAATAACATCCTAATACAAGCAAGTCTAGGCAAAAAGAAATCAACAAGATGATAAAGAAGGAGAAAACAAGCTCTGCGGACGCTGGCAGCTACCTCGTAATCTCCACAAAAGTAGACAAGGATCAGTAGCTACAATGTCTCAACTGCTCTCGGGCACCTGTGGATCTGCACAGAAAGTGCAGGGGAGTGGGGTGAGTATATTTCAACTCAGTAAGTAACAATAATAAACAATAACCGAAAGTAAAAACTCATGTGCTATCACTTAACAGTTCTAAGGCAACCCTCTCACAGGTACGTCATCAATGTAGTAAGTACTCTGATCTCCAGTCCACATCTATCTCTACAAGATCCCACACCGATCAAACCCTCACTCGTACCCCTACGGTGTACGGCCATCTCAATATATGAAGACACATACCTATGTCTATAATGTATAAGTATTTAAGTAGGTAATAGGATATGAATAAGTATAATGTTGCGGCGTGCAGCCCGCTCCAATACATATACCGCTGCGGCGCGCAGCCCGCTCCATTTAACGTCGACGGCGCTCACTGGGGGTGTATACAGACTTCGGAGGGGCTCCCTAGGCCCAAGCGCTATGATGCCGCGGCGTGCAGCCCGATCCACACATGTATTACTGCGGCGTGCAGTCCGATCCAATATATATAGTATATATAGTTATACTGCTGCGGCGCGCAGCCCGATCCCATAATATACACCAGCGCTCACCGAGAATGTGTGCAGACTCGGACTCCGAAGGGGCTCCTACAGCCCAAGCGCAATAATACTGCGGCGTGCAGTCCGTCCCACATGTATATTACATGTATATTACTGCGGCGTGCAGTCCGATCCAATATATATACTGCTGCGGCATGCAGCCCGATCCAATGTATATACTGTTGCGGCGGGCAGCCCGATCCAATATAGATATATATGTATAATACCTCATAATGGGTCCTCGACCCTATCCCAGTCAATATAGACCCGGCCTCTCAGGCTCACTCAGCTAGAATAGGAAATTCCACCCTAGGTAGTATCTTTCAAAGTACACATCTAGTACTGGCTCGTAATATGCTATACAGTTGTAGTTACGGCTGAGTGTATGTTCCCAACATGATATAAGGGTCACCTAGCCCTATAGGTTCCCTAATACTCTACAGATGCCAACAAGGCCCCAAACATGGCTATTAGCCCAATTGCACAGTTATAATCTCATTAACAGTCATAAACACAGTATTCTATTAGCCGGGAAGGACCAAGTCCGAACACCCAATCACAATGTCACCACGCCCGTCATAGAACGCGTGTCGCATCTCAATATAGCACTGTGAAGTGCTAGTACGGGGCTTCAAACCCTCAGTACATTGTTTACTACTACCACTCACCTCGAACCGGTAGAAGCTTCAATCCGCCTTGCGCTTGCCTCGCAAATCAATCTCCTCGGTTGCCAAATCCGCTCAAAATCATAGAGAATGCATCAATATATGCTAATTTCACGCAATTCATTCGAAATAACCCAAATTGTATCAAAACCCACAAAGTTGCTAAAACCTGACTTTTGGTGCATTTCTCGAAAATTATAAAAGTTACATATTCGGAACCCTCATCTCAATACGAGTCTAGGCATATCAATTTTACCAAATTCGGACTCCATTTGCCCGCTCAAATCGGTATTTTTCTACAATTTTTGGCCTAGGGCTAAAACCCACATTAAATCCCCCATTTTCACAGAAATAATCCATAATTTCATGATAAAAGTGTGTAATTAAACCACGAAACTTACCTCCGACAATATCCCGATGATCTCCCAACTATTTTCCTTCACTTCCTCTCTCTAGGCTTTAAAAATGGAGGGTTTTGCAAATGAACCCGTAATGAAATGTTTCTGTACTTAAACTCACTGCCATGCATTTTTACCCTACACGATCGTAGCC
Source organism: Nicotiana noctiflora (assembly GCA_032618575.1). Taxonomy (NCBI): domain Eukaryota; kingdom Viridiplantae; phylum Streptophyta; class Magnoliopsida; order Solanales; family Solanaceae; genus Nicotiana; species Nicotiana noctiflora. Next base: position 169,364 of record JASVEL010001182.1, read on the forward strand.
CTTGGCTCGCGATCGCGATGCATAGCTTTTGGGCGGCCAGTCTTTCCTCTATGCGATCGCGTGGACCTGGACGCGATCGCAGTGCTCAACCCAGCGAACCTACGCGATTGCATCAAAAATATCGCGATCGCACTGCTTATGAACAAGACCTTACGCGATCGCATCGATATCCTCGCGATCGCGTTGAACAAACACTCAACCTCACGCGATCGCATCACTCCTCCTACGATCACGAAGAACAATCTCCCAGCCTCACTTCGATACACTACGCGATCGCGTGGCAATGGCCGCGATCGCAGAGAACAAATAACCTGCAATTTCATTGCAGCAATTCCTGCAGTTCCTTTGGCTCAAAATGGTCCGTTTGGACCCCCGAATTCATCCCGGGGTCCCCGGTACCCCAACGAAAACCACCAACATACTCCAAAACACGATACGAACTTATTCCAATCATAAAAACATCATCCTAAACATCAAAATCACCAATTACACACGGATTCAAGCCTAAGTTTTCTTCAAAACTTCCGAAACTAACACTCGATCAAAAATCCAACCAAACGACGTCCGAATGACCTGAAATTTTGCGGACATATCCAAAATCACATAACGAAGCTACAGGAATTGTCGGAATTCCATTCCGATCCCCGGATCAAATTGTCACCTACCGTTCGGATTTCGCCAAAATTCAACCTTAGCCAATTCAAGCCTATTTCTACACCGGACCTCCAAATTCAATTACGATTGCTCCCCTAAGTCACAAATCACCTCTCGGAACTAACCGAATTATCAGAATCCGATTCCGAGCCCTCTAACTAAATAGTCAACTCCGGATTGACCTTCCACATTCAAGCTTCCTACAAAAAGACTATATGCCTCATTTTCAATCCAAATCACTCCTAACTCACCCGATAGACTATAACACTGATATAAAAGCATAAAACATATAAATGCAAGGTAACAGGGGTGGTAATTCTCATGACGACGGGCCGGGTCGTCACATTCTCCCCCTCTTAAGCAAACGCTCGTCCTCGAGCGGGTCAAGAAACATACCTGAAGTCTCAAACAAGCGAGGATATCTGCTCCGCATCTCCCGCTCGATCTCCCAAGTAGCCTCCTCCACGGGTCGACCTCAATTTTCTTACCTGACGACCCAAAATAGCAATAGGCTCCACATAATATGATAGATCACCATCAAGCTGAATGGTACTGAAGTCTAATACATGAGACGGATCCCCGATGTACTTCCGGAGCATAGACACATGGAATACCGGATGAACGCTGGACAAGCTGGGTGGCAAGGCCAACTCATATGCCACCTCTCCAACTTTCCTAAGTATCTCAAAAGGACCAATGTACCTGGGACTCAACTTTCCTTTCTTCCCAAACCTCATGACACCCTTCATAGGTGAAACCTTCAACAATACTCTGTCACCAACCATGAAAGACAACTCTCGAACTCTACGGTCCGCATAACTCTTCCGGCGAGACTGTGCTGTGCGAAGCCTCTCCTGGATCAACTTTGCTCTATCCAGAGCATCCTGAACTAACTCAGTCCCTATCAATCTATCCTCGCTAGGCTCAAACCATCCCACGGGGGATCTACACCGTCCGCCATACAATGCCTCGTACGGGTCCATCTGAATACTCGACTGATAACTGTTGTTGTAGGCAAACTCAGCAAGTGACAAGAACTCATCCCACGAACCACCAAAGTCGATCACACATGCTCGCAACATATCCTCCAGAATCTGAATAGTGCACTCAGACTGTCCATCTGTCTGGGGGTGAAATGCGGTGCTCAACTCAACCCGCGTACCCATCTCTCGCTGAAATTCTCTCCATAACTGAGAAATGAACTGAGTGCCTCTGTCAGATATAATCGACACTGGGACCCCATGCAACCTGACAATCTCCCGAATAAAGATCGCTACCAACCGCTCCGATCCGATGAGTAAGTAGTACTAACTGGGATGAAATGTGCGGACTTAGTCAGCCGATCAACAATCACCCATACAGAATCAAACTTCCTTGCTGTCCGAGGGAGTCCAGTAACAAAATCCATGGTGATCATCTCCCATTCCACTCGGGAATGACCATACGCTGAAGAACACCGCCTGGCCTCTGATGCTCATACTTGACCTGCTGGAAACTAAGGCACTTAGCTACATGCCTAACAATAACCATCTTCATTCTCCTCCATCAGTAGTGCTGTCTCAAGTCTTGGCACATCTTTGCGGCACCTGGGTGAATAGAGTACCGCGAACCGTGTGCCTGCTCAAGTATCAACTCCCGCAAACCATCTACATTGGGCACGCATATACGGCCCTGCATCCTCAGAACACCATCACTGTCGATAGTCACATCTCTAGCATCATTATGCCGCACTCTGTCCTTAAGGACAAGCAAATGTGGGTCATCATACTGTCGCTCCCTGATGCGATCATATAAGGAAGATCGGGAAACAACACAACAAGCCAACACTCGACTCGGCTCCGAAATATCTAATCTCACTAGCCGATTGGCTAGGGCCTGAACATCATAAGCAAATGGCCTCTCCCCAACTGGGATGAAAGCTAGGCTACCCATACTAATCGCCTTCCGACTCAAAGCATCGGCCACAACATTGGCTTTCCCCGGATGATACAAGATAGTGATGTCATAATCTTTAAGCAACTCCAACCTCCTCCACTATCTCAAATTAAGGTCCATCTGTCTGAATATGTGCTGAAGGCTGCGATGATCCGTGAACACCTCACAGGAGACACCATACAGGTAATGCCTCCAAATCTTCAAAGCATGAACTATGGTTGCTAGCTCCAAATCATGAACAGGGTAGTTCTTCTCGTGGGGCTTCAACTGACGAGAAGCATAAGCAATGACCCTACCCTCTTGCATCAATACACAACCAATGCCAACTCCTGAGGCATCACAATACACAGTATAAGGATCTAAAGCTGACGGCAGTATCAAGACTGGTGTTGTGGTCAGTGCTGTCTTGAGCTTCTGAAAGCTCTCCTCGCACTCCTCGGACCATATGAAAAAAGCACCCTTCTGAGTCAATCTAGTCAAGGGTGAAGCAATAGAAGAGAATCCCTGAACGAATCGGCGATAATACCCTGCCAATCCCAGAAAGCTACGGATCTCAGTAACTGAGGTTGGTCTGGGCCAACTCAACATTGCCTCGACCTTCCTCGGATCTACCTGAATACCATCACGGGACACCACGTGCCCTAAGAATGCCACGGACTCATGCCAGAACTCACATTTGGAGAACTTGGCATACAATTTCTCCTCTCTCAATCTCCGCAACACAATACTCAAGTGCCGAGCATGCTCCTCCCGGCTACGAGAGTAGACTAGAATGTCATCAATGAACACAATCACAAATGAATCCAGATAGGGCCTGAACACACTGTTCATCAGATGCATAAATGCTGCTGGGGCATTGGTCAGCCCAAAAGACATCACCAGGAACTCATAGTGACCATATCTGGTCCTGAATGCAGTCTTCATAATGTCGGACTCTCTAATCTTCAGCTGATGGTAGCCCGAACGAAGATCAATCTTCGAGAAAACCGTAGCTCCCTAGAGCTGATCAAATAAATCATCAATACGAGGTAGAGGATACTTATTCTTCACTGTAACTTTGTTCAGTTGCCTGTAGTCAATACACATCCTCATGGATCCATCCTTCTTCTTAACAAACAGGACCGGTGCACCCCACGGCGACACACTCGGCCGAATGAACCCCTTATCTAGGAGTTCCTGGAGCTGCTCCTTCAATTCCTTCAGCTCAGCTGGTGTCATCCGAAACGGAGGAATAGAAATAGGCTGAGTGCCTGGCACCAAATCAATCCCAAAATCAATATCCCTGTCCGGCGGCATGCCCCGCAGGTCTGAGGGAAACACATCAGGAAAGTCTCGCACAATGGGAACAGAATCAATACTGGGAGTCTGGGCCTCGACCTCCCGCACAAATGCTAAATAAAAGAGACATCCCTTCCCAACCATTCGTTGGGCCTTGAGGAAAGATATTACCCTGCTAGGTACATACTCAGTCGTGCTTCGCCACTCGATCCTCTGAATGCCCGGCATAGCCAAAGTGACTGTCTTAGCATGACAGTCCGGAATAGCATGACAGGGAGATAGCCAATCCATGCCCAATATAACATCAAAATCAATCATTCTGAGAAGCAACATGTCCACTCGGGTCTCCGGACCCCCAATAGTGACCAAACAGGACCGGTATACGTGGTCCACAACAATAGTATCCCCTACCAGGTAGATACATGCACTAGCAGCTCAAGACACCCTCGGGTCATGCCCAAATAGGGAGCAAAATATGTAGACACATAAGAATAAGTAGAACCAGGATCAAAGAACATAGAGGTATCTCTGTGGCAGACTGAAATAATACTTGTGACAAGTGAGGCTTTCTCAGTTGGTAAGCACCTCCACCTACGACCGTCAGGTCCTGGGTTCGAGTCATCATAGAGGGAAAGACCCTCACCCCTAGCTGGCGGGGCGGGTGCTGAAGTAGAAGGATCAGATGACGAGGGCTGCCCCCTCTACTGATAAGATCTGGAAACAAGACGGGGACACTCCCTACGGTGGTGTCCAAACTCTCCGCACTCGTAGCAACTCCCCGGTGCTAGGGACTGAGACTAATAAGGACCCCTGGCGCTGGAGTGGCCAGCTGATGAACTAGGCCGAGATGAACCCTGAGCAGATGGGGCCTGTGAAGAACTCTGAGCTGGCATGGCACTGAGAGATGGTTGGCTCTGGTGCGAACCGTGATAACCCTGTCTAGAAGACCATCTGCGATGATCGGAGCGACCCGACTGCGAAGATCTGAAAGAGCGACCTCGGCTCTGCTGACTCTGGCCTCTAGTCTGAGTACCACTGGAACTAGCTGCACCTCGAGGCCTCTTGGCCTCCCTCTCATCCCGCTCTCTGCGACGATCTGTCTCTATGTCGCGAGCGATATCCACAGCATCCTCAAATGTATGACTCAAAACCCTCTCCCGAGTCATCAGAATACGAATGGGATAAATGAGACCATCCACAAAGCGTCCAATCCTCTCTCTGTCGGAAGGAACCAACCATGGTGCATACCTAGACAACTCTGTAAACCTGATCTCATACTCTGACACTGACATATCCCCCTGACGGAGACCCTCAAACTGCCTGCGCATCTCCTCCCTCTGAGATCGAGGCACGCACTTCTCCAAGAACATGGTGGAGAACTCTGGCCATGATAGTGGTGTTGCCCCTGCTGGCCTGCGGCGCTCATAAGCCTCCCACCAAGCGAAGGCATGGCCCCTGAAACTGAAAGGTAGTGAAAGATACCCCACTGGACTCTAATATCCCTGCCGTACGAAGCATCCGACGGCACTTGTCCGGAAAACCTTGGGCGTCCTCGCCCGGAGCACCAGTGAACACTGGAGGAGATAACCTGGTGAACCTCTCGAGACGACACTACTCATCGTCCATCATAGCTGGGACCCTGTCCTCCTGAACCTGATCTGCTGGCTGAACCGGAACCACAGGCTGAACTGGAGGAGCCTCGGGTGTCTGTAAGCCCTGCACTATTGGCTCTAGAGTGCGTGCGGTGGGGGTCTAATGACCACCCCCGGTCCCTGATGTAGCTGCTGCGGTAGTAACGGAATCCGCCTGTGCCAGGCTAGTGCAGACTGCTAGTATCTGAGCCAAGGTCTCCTGTAGACCCGGAATAACAATGGGCACCGCTGGTGCCTGAACTGGTGCTGCTGGCACCTCTGCAACTGGGGGTTGTGGGTCAGCCGGTACTGCATCAGCTGCCCGACCTCCGTCACGACCACGGCCGCATTCCCGGCCTCTAGCAGGTGGTAGTGGTGGTCGTCCTCCCCGTCCGGAAGCTCGAGTTCTCGCCATCTGCGAGAGAATAGAATGTCAAAGTTCAGTTCAAGTCAAAAGAAATCGCACAACAAGAATTCCAAGAATTGAAACTTTTCCTAAAAGGTTTGCAGCCTCCCGAGGATAAGTACAAGCGTCCCCGTACCGATCCACGAGACTCTACTAAACCGGCTCATGACTCGCGAGACCTGTTAACCTAGGCTTTGATACTAACTTGTCACGACCCAAACCCCGGTCGTGATGGCGCCTAACACAATGCTAGGCAAGCCCGACCACATCATCTCTTAAACCAGCCAGTTATTAATTTCAATTAATCAAATTAAACTTAAACAGCAAATGATCATATCAAGTGATAAGCGAGATAGTAAAAGCATACAAAATACGGTCCCAACCATATCGTGGTGTCACGGGACTGAGCCTCTACAGAATAACATCCTAATACAAGTAAGTCTAGGCAAAAAAGAATTAGCAAGATGATAAAGAAGGAGAAAACAGGCTCTGCGGACGCTGGCAGCTACCTCGTAATCTCCGCAAAAGTAGACAAGGATCAGCAGCTACAATGTCTCAACTGCTCTCGGGCACCTGTGGATCTGCACAGAAAGTGCAGGGGAGTGAGGTGAGTATATTTCAACTCAGTGAGTAACAATAATAAACAATAACCGAAAGTAAGAACTCCTGTACTATTACTAAACAGTTCTAAGGCAAACCCTCACAGGTAAGTCATCTCCAGTCCACATTTATCTCTACAAGACCCCACATTGATAAAACCCTCACTCCTACCCCTACGGTGTACGGCCATCTCAATATATGAAGATACATACCTATGTCTATAATGTATAAGTATTTAAGTAGGTAATAGGATATGAATAAGTATAATGCTGCGGCGTGCAGCCCGCTCCAATACATATACCTCTGCGGCGCGCAACCCGCTCCATTTAACGTCGACGGCGCTCACTAGGGGTGTATACAGACTTCGAAGGGGCTCCCTAGGCCCAAGCACTATGATGCTGCGGCGTGCAGCCCGATCCACACATGTATTACTGCGGCGTGCAGTCCGATCCAATACATATATGTATATATATTTATACTGCTGCGGCGCGCAGCCCGATCCCATAATATACACCAGCGCTCACTGAGAATGTGTGCAGACTCAGACTCCGAAGGGGCTCCTACAGCCCAAGCGTAATAATACTGCAGCGTGCAGTTCGTCCGACATGTATATTACTACGACGTGCAGTCCGATCCAATATATATACTGCTGCGGCGTGCAGCCCGATCCAATGTATATATTGCTGCGGCGGGCAGCCCGATCCAGTATAGATATATATGTATAATACCTCATAATGGGTCATCGACCCTATCCCAGTCAATATAGACCCGGCCTCTCAGGCTCACTCGGCTAGAATAGGAAATTCCACCCTAGGTAGTATCTTTCAAAGTACACATCTAGTACTGGCTCGTAATATGCTATATAGTTGTAGTTACGGCTGAGTGTATATTCCCAACATGATATAAGGGTCACCTAGCTCTATAGGTTCCCTAATACTCTACAGATCGACACAAGGCCCCAAACATGGCTATTAGCCCAATTGCACAGTTATAATCTCATTAACAGTCATTAAACACAGTATTCTATTAGCCGGGAAGGACCAACTCCGAACCCCCAATCACAATGTCACCACGCCCGTCATAGAACGCGTGTCTCATCTCAATATAGCACTGTGAAGTGCTAGTACGGGGTTTCAAACCCTCAGTACATTGTTTACTACTACCACTCACCTCGAACCGGTAGAAGCTTCTACATTGTTTACTACTACCACTCACCTCGAACCGGTAGAAGCTTCAATCCGCCTTGCGCTTGCCTCGCAAATCAATCTCATCGGATGCCAAATCTGCTCAATATCATAGAGAATGAATCAATATATGCTAATTTCACGCAATTCATTCGAAATAACCCAAATTGTATCAAAACCCACAAAGTTGTCAAAACCCGACTTTTGGTGCGTTTCTCGAAAAATTATAAAAGTTAAATATTCGGAACCCTCGTCTCAATACGAGTCTAGGCATATCAAATTTACCAAATTCGGACTCCATTTGCCCGCTCAAATCGGTATTTTTCTACAATTTTTGGCCTAGGGCTAAAACCCACATTAAATCCCCCATTTTCATAGAAATAATCCATAATTTCATGATAAAAGTGTGTAATTAAACCACGAAACTTACCTCCGATAATATCCCGATGATCTCCCAACTATTTCCCTTCACTTCCTCTCTCTAGGCTTCAAAAATGGAGGGTTTTGCAAATGAACCCGTAATGAAATGTTTCTGGACTTAAACTCACTGCCAGGCATTTTTAACCTACGTGATCGCAGCCCTCGGCTCGCGATCGCGATGCACAGCTTTTCGGCGGCCAGTCTTTCCTCTATGCGATCGCGTGGACCTGGACGCGATCGCAGTGCTCAACCCAGCGAACCTACGCGATCGCATCAAAAAGATCGCGATCGCACTGCTTATGAACAAGACCTTACGCGATCGCATCGATATCCTCGCGATCGCGTTGAACTAACACTCAACCTCACGCGATCGCATCACTCCTCCTGCGATCGCAAAGAACAATCTCCCAGCCTCACTTCGATACACTACGCGATCGTGTGGCAATGGCCGCGATCGCAGAGAACAAATAACCCGCAATTTTATTGCAGCAATTCCAGAAGTTCCTTTGGCTCAAAATGGTCCGTTTGGACCCCCGAATTCATCCCGGGGTCCCCGGGACCCCAACAAAAACCACCAACATACTCCAAAACACGATACGAACTTATTCCAATCATTAAAACATCATCCTAAACATCAAAATCACCAATTACACACGGATTCAAGCCTAAGTTTTCTTCAAAACTTCCGAAACTAACACTCGATCAAAAACCCGACCAAACGACATCCGAATGACCTGAAAGTTTGTGGACATATCCAAAATCACATAACGAAGCTACAGGAATTGTCGGAATTCCATTACGACCCCCGGATCAAAATCTCACCTACCGCTCGGATTTTGCCAAAATTCAACCTTAGCCAATTCAAGCCTATTTCTACACCGGACCTCCAAATTCAATTCCGATTGCTCCCCTAAGTCACAAATCACCTCCCGGAACTAACCGAATCATCGGAATCCGATTCCGAGCCCTCTAACTAAATAGTCAACTCCGGGTTGACCTTCCACATTCAAGCTTCCTTCAAAAAGACTATATGCCTCATTTTCAATCCAAATCACTCCTAACTCACCCGATAGACTCTAACACTGATATAAAAGCATAAAACATATAAATGCAAGGCAACGGGGTGGTAATTCCCGTGACGACGGGCCGGGTCTTCACATGAGTTCTGAAAGCAATCTTCGGGATAGCTTCCTCCCGAACCTTCGACGAATGGTAACCTAAGCATAAGTTAATCTTAAAAAATACTCGTGCGCCCTGAAGCTAGTCAAACAGATCATTAGTATGAGGTAATGGATAGTGGTTATTCACAATAGCCTTGTTCAACTGGTGATAATCAATACACATACGCATGGAACCATCCCTATTTTTAACAAACAAGATAGGAGCACCCCAAGGTGATATACAGGGCCGAATAAAACCCTTTTCAAGAAAATTCCTATAACTGATCCTTCAACTTAACTGTGACGACCCAAAGGGTCATCACCTTCTTTCCTCATTTGTGCTACGCTTTCGAGGCCTTGAAAACCTCATTCTATGTTGCCTCGATTTACGTGCATGATCCGGGCATGTAGCCGGAAAGATTTTGTGATAGAAAATATAAATTCTTTGAGAAATTTGAAGAAAAATGATATTAATATTCATATAGTTGACTTCGGTCAACGTTTTTGGTAAACGGACCCAGACCCGAGATCGGACGGTCCCGGAAGGTCCGCAGGAAAATATGGGACTTGGACATGCATCCGGAGTCGTATTCCCTAGAGCCCAAGTTATGAATTTTTCTGTGAAATTGTTTTTGCTGTAATTATTAGAGGAAAATGAATTAAATGACCATGGTATCGGGCTCGTATTTTGGTTCTGATGCCTGGTACAAGTCTTAAATATTATATATGTGCTTTCTGCAAAGTTTGATGACATTTGGATGTCGTTTGATATGGTTTGGACCTTGAGTTCCAAGTTTGAAAGTTTTGAAAACCAAAAGTTTGAAAATCATGAACTTGAGGCTTGATTTGATTAAAACGATGTTATATTGGCGATGTGATCGCGCGAGCAAGTTTGTAATGTGTTTTTGATGTTGTGTACATGTTTGGTTGGGAGCCCGGGGGGCTCGGGTAAAGATTTGGTAGGCCGTTGGTTCAAATTCTGAATTTTTACACTGCTGGTTTTTCACCCAGCTGTTGGCTTCGCAAATGCGAAGATTTTCTCGCAATTGCGAGAAGTCCCAAACTGGCCTTGGTTCGCAAATGCGAACCATACTTCGCAAATGCGAAGTTGGCAGGATTGAGCATTGCTTCGCAAATGCGAAGTTAACCTCGCAAATGCGAGGCCTTCAGTGTTAAACCTGGCTTCGCAAATGCGAAGGCTCCTTGATCCAGCCTTGTTCGCAAATGCGAACATTATGTCGCAAATGCGACTACGACAATCCCCAACCCTGTAGCGTTCACAATTGCGAACAAATGTTCGCAATTGCGATATCCGCAGCTGTGCAATTTTATACTTAAACGAATTTTATAGCTCATTCTTCATTCTTTCAAAAACCCACACACCACCCACGACCTCTCAAGAGCAATTTCACTCCAAAGCAATTGTAAGTCACTTTTTACTTGATTCTTTCAATTCCTAACAACATTAAACATGTTTTTCAATAGAAATCAAAGGTTTTTATGGTAGAAATTCATGTTTTTGGGTAAAACCTAGGGTTTTCATGAATTGGGCAATTGGACCTCGAATTGAGGTCCGATTTTGAAACAAATCATATATTTGAACTCGTAGGCGAATAGGTAATCGGATTTTGGTCCGAACCCCGAGTTCCGACCATGTGGGCGAGGGGCGTTTTGGGAGATTTTAGGGTAAACTTTGAGAAAACCATTTTTAAGCATTCAAACCAAGTTAATTAGTATTTATTAATATAATGGAATCAATTGTGGTTAGATTCGAGCTAGTTGAAAGCGGAAATTCGGGGAAAAAGCTATAATTGAAGAGTAATTTGGACTTCACGGCTAGAGGTAAGTGTTTGTCCTATCCTAACTTGAGGGAATAGGATTTATGTGCTATGTGCTATGTGATCGAGTGCGGTGTATAGGCTGTGGTGATGAGCATCCATACACTTGCGCCTTGCATGATCGTGAGTCGTTGTTAATACTTATTGTGAGACATATTTAAAGATAAATTGTTGAACCCTTGCCGGGTTGTAGAATTGTTATTGTTCTCCCTTGCCGGGACTTGTTGTGAAGTGAGATATTGATTGCCCTTGCAGGGACTTTGTTGTGATGATTTTTGTGTCCCTTTCCGGGACGGTTCATGATTTATTGTTTCATTCTCTGCCCTTAACCGTGAATTTTATTTGGGTGAGGAACAGTGATAATGCACGAAGGGTGATGTTGTGCCTTGATTTATTGATTATGCACGAAGGTTAATGTTGTGCCTTGTTATTGATTATGCACGAAGGTTAATGACGTGCCATGTTATTGATTATGCACGAAGGATCATGCCGTGCCTTGTTATTAAACCATGCACAAAGGATCATGCCGTGCCATGGATGTGAGGATGAGAGTAAAAGCACGAAGGGTGATGCCGTTCACTTTATTTGCTTATTTTGTGAGGATGAGAGTAAAAGCACGAAGGGTGATGCCGTGCAACTATTTGCTATTTCCTTGACTTGATATTACCTGTTTTCTATTGTACTTTGGTTTCCTTGTTGATTTAATAACTGTTGTTAACTGTTGAGTTCCTCTGTGATATTCCTTGTTGGGTTGTTACTTGATTATTTCTCGTTATATTGTGGTGTACATATATATATATATATATATATATATATATATAGAACTGCACAGGTTTATGTGGGTGTCTGGTCCTAGGCTTGTCACTACTTCACTGGGATAGGCCAGGCACTTACCAGCACATGGGGTCGGTTGTGCTGATACTGCACTTCTGTGCATTTTTGCACAAGTCCAGGTTTCGATCCGGAGCAGCAGCAGTAGATCTTTTGCGTGGGAGTTAATTATATTTGAGACCGAGGTAGCTTGCAGTCGTCCACAGGCCGGGCGTCTCTTCCTTTTATCTATGTATTTCATTCTGTTATCTTCTGAGACAAACAGATTATGTTATTTTCTTTCAGACCTTTATGTGTAGTATTCAGTAGTAGTTCGTGAGTTGGTGACTCCACGTCTTGGGTAGAGGATTTCAGTATTGTTTTACCTTGAAACTGCTTACTTCTATTTTTGATAAAGTCTTCCGCACTTATTTAATTAAGGTTATGGTTTTGTTGATAAATTGAGTATGAAATAATGCTAAAAACAGGATAGTGTGAATAGAGTGGCTTGCCTAGCTACCACGAGTAGGCGCCATCACGATCCCGATGTTGGGGGAAAATCCGGGTCGTGACAAGTTGGTATCAGAGCTCTAGGTTACATAGGTCTCACCACTCACGAACAAGCTTAGTAGAGTTTGAGAGGTAGGTACGGAGACGTCCGTACTTGTCCTCCAGAGTCTATTGAGTTAGGAAAGAGTCTCTCATTTGTTCTTTCTTGTCGTGCGACTTGTTCCTCAATTACTGATTGAATTTCTACTCTGTCCTTTCGCAGATGGTGAGGACACATGCTTCTTCATCCGCTGATCAGCAACCTGAGCCCCAGGCAGCTCCCGTAAAGGGTAGGGGCCGAGGACGTGTCGGAGGCCGTGGTAGGGGCGCAGCTCAGCCCCAGGCAGCGGTTCCAGAGGTGGAGCCTCATGTTGAGGTTGGTGAGGAGGTTCCAGCCCCAGCAGCTCCAGTGGGCCCAGCTCAGGTCCCAGGAGAGGCCTTATTTACCCCGGATCTTCGGGAGGCTTTGGTAAGGATAGCGGGATTCATGGACAGCGTTGCCAGAGCAGGTTTATTACCAGTTGCACCAGCCACTTCTCAGGCTGGAGGATGGGCCCAGACTTCTGTTGCACGCACTCCGAAGCCAGTAGCTCCCCAGCCTCAAGCACCAGTGGTTCAGCCAGTTTTGGCCACTTAGTTAGGTTCCGCAGCTCGGGCCGGAGATGGAGCGGCCATGACTTCTGATTCTCTATGGAGACTTGATTGGTTCTCCAAGCTATTTACCACTACCTTCAGCGGTGCCACATCAGAGGATCCTCAGGATTTCTTATTCAGTTGCCATGAGATTCTCAAGACTATGGGGATAGTGGAGTCCAATGGAGTTGATTTCTGTACATTTAGGCTTTCAGGATCCGCCAAGACTTGGAGGAGGGATTATTGTTTGACTCGACCAGCGGGGTCCCCGGCTTTATCATGGGATCAGTTTGTAGAGTTATTTCTGGAGAAGTTTCTCCCTGTTACTCAGCGGGATGCACTTCGGAGGCAGTTTGAGCACCTCCAGCAGGGCACTATGACTGTCACTCAGTATGTGACGAGATTTGTTTATTTGGCACGCCATGCAGTGGTGATACTTCCCAGAGAGCGGGAGAGGGTCTGCGAGTTCATAGATGGGCTTAATCAGCCAATTAGACTTCAGATGGCTATGGGAGTGGGGAGTGATATATCATTTCAGGAGGCAGCTAATGCAGCACGTAGAGTTGAGATGACTCTTGCTCGGGGAGGTGGTTATTCTTCAAACAAGAGGCTTCGTCATTCAGGCAGGTTTAGTGGTTCTTCTATTGGTGGCAGGGAATCTTTTGATAGGGGCCTGTCTTCCAGGCCTTTCCATTCCGCCCTTCAGGCTTCACAGGGTGGACCAAGCGATCGTGGGTTTTGTGAGCAGTATTCAGATCAGTCTCCTATCAGTGCTCAGCCTCTTCAGAGTGTTCGTGGAGGCCATTCAGGTCGTCGGGGCTAGCGGCCCCAACAGCCTAAGAGTTGCTACGGTTGTGGTGACCCAGGTCATCTTGTCAGGTTCTGCCCTCGAGCAACAGGCAACACTCAACAGCGAGGCCCTCGTCCCATGATTCAGGTCCCAGCTGACCCTCAGCCTGCCCAGCCAGCCGGAGGCGGGGGTAGAGATCATAGAGGTGGAGGTCGAGACCGTAGAGGTGGAGACCGTCCAACCAGAGGTAGAGGTCAGTTAGTTGATGACCGTCCTAGGGATGTAGCTCAGAGGGGAGGTGTTGATCCCCGATTCTATGCTTTGCCAGCCAGGTCAGAGGCGGAGGCATCGGATGCCGTGATTACAGGTATCATTCTTGTTTGTGGTAGAGGTGCTTCAGTATTATTTGACCCTGGGTCTATATATTCATATGTGTCTTCCTACTTTGCACCGTACTTGGCTGTATCTAGCTGTGCTCTGGATATTCTAGTTTATGTGTCTACACCGGTGGGCAACTCCATTGTAGTCGACCGGGTGCATCGTTCGTGAGTACTTATCTTTGGGGGTCTTGAGACCCGTGTTGATCTATTGCTTTTGGACATGGTGGATTTTGATGTCATATTGGGATGGACTGGTTGTCCCCATACCATGCTATTCTAGATTGTCGTGCCAAGACTGTGACATTGGCCTTGCCAGAATCACCCCGACTAGAGTGGAAGGGTACCTCAAGCCACTCCGTTCGCACTGTTATTTCCTATGTTAAGGCTCGACACATGGTCGAGAAGGGGTGTCTAGCTTATCTAGCTTATGTTCGTGATTCCAGCGCAGTGGTTCCTTCTATTGAGTCAGTCCCTATTGTACGGGAGTTTCCTGAGGTTTTCCCTTCAGACCTGCCGGGTATGCCACCCGACAGGGATATTGATTTCTGTATTGATCTGGCACCGGGCACTCAGCCCATCTCTATTCCACCCTATCGTATGGCCCCGCCGGAGTTAAAAGAGTTAAAAGATTAGTTGCAACACCTTCTTGAGAAGGGCTTTATTAGGCCCAGTGTTTCCCCCTGGGGAGCACCTGTATTGTTTGTGAAGAAGAAAGATGGCTCGATGTGGATGTGCATTGATTACCGGCAATTGAACAAAGTGACAATAAAGAATAAGTATCCATTGCCGAGGATTGATGATTTGTTTGACCAGCTCCAGGGAGCGAGGGTGTTCTCAAAGATAGACTTGAGGTCGGGCTACCATCAGCTGAAGATCAGGGCGGCTGACATTCCTAAGACAACCTTTCGCACTAGATATGGGCATTATGAGTTCTTGGTCATGTCCTTCGAGTTGACCAATGCCCCAACAGCATTCATGGAGTTGATGAATCGGGTGTTCGGGCCTTACTTAGATCTGTTCGTGATAGTCTTTATAGATGACATCCTGGTATACTCTCGCAGCCAAGGAAGAGCACGAGCAGCACCTCAGAGTGGTTCTTCAGACTTTGAAGGATAATCAGCTATATGCCAAATTTTCGAAATGTGAGTTCTGGTTGAGTTTGGTGGCATTTCTGGGCCACATCGTATCAGTGGAAGGTATTCAGGTGGACCCAAAGAAGATTGAGGCAGTCCAAAATTGGCCTCGACCAGCTTTAGTGACGGAGATCCGTAGTTTCTTGGGATTAGCAAGTTACTACCATCGATTTGTAGAGGGGTTTTCTTCTATTGCATCCCCGATGACCAGGTTGACCCAGAAGGGTGCCCAGTTCTAGTGGTCAGAGGAGTGTGAGGCGAGCTTTCAGAAGCTCAAGACAGTCTTGACTACAACACAGTGTTGATACTACCTACGGGTGCAGGGCCTTATACAGTTTACTGTGATGCATCTCGTACAGGGCTTGGAGCGGTATTGATGCAGGATGGTAAGGTTATTGATTATGCTTCGAGACAGCTAAAAATACTTGAGAAGAATTATCCAGTTCATGATCTTGAGTTAGCAGCAGTGGTTCATGCTTTAAAGATCTGGAGGCACTATCTATATGGTGTGACGTGTGAGGTGTACACTGATCACAAAAGCCTTCAGTACTTGTTCAAGCAAAAGGAGTTGAATCTACGACAGCGGAGATGGTTAGAGTTGCTGAAAGACTATGATGTTACTATCCTATATCACCCAGGTAAGGCCAATATGGTGGCCGATGCATTGAGTAGAAAGTCCGCCAGCATGGGTAGTCTTGCATTCATTTCGGTTAGTCAGAGACCATTTGCTCTAAATGTCCAGACCTTAGCCAACCGGTTCGTGAGATTAGACATTTCTGAGCCTAGCAGGGTGTTAGCCTGCATGGTCGCTCGTTCTTCTCTATTAGAGCGTATCCGTGAGAGGCAATTTGATGATCCTCATTTGCGTGACTTGAGAGATACAGTACAGCGGGGAGGTGCCACGAAGGTAAATCTAGATGATGATGGGGTATTGAGATTGCGGGGTCGAGTTTGTGTGCCCAATGTTGAAGGGATTCGAGAGTTGATCTTAGCGGAGGCCCACAATTCGCGGTATTCTATTCACTCGGGCGCCGCGAAGATGTACCAAGACTTACGGCAGCACTATTGGTGGCGCAGGATAAAGAAAGATATCGTTGCGTATGTCGCTCGGTGTCTAAATTGTCAGCAGGTGAAATATGAGCACCAGAGGCCTGGTGGGGTATTCCAGAGAATCGAAATTCCCGAGTGGAAATGGGAGAAGATCACTGTAGACTTCATTACTGGACTTCCTTTGACTCGGAGGAAATTTGATGCTATTTGGATCATTGTTGATAGGCTGACCAAGTCAGCACACTTCATTCCAGTATCCGTATCCTACTCATCGGAGAGGTTGGCAGAGATTTACATCAGGGAGATTGTTCGACTTCATGGGGTGCCGGTATCTATTATCTCCGATAGGGGTACGCAGTATACCTTGCGGTTCTGAGCGGTCTAGCAGGAGTTAGGCACCCAGGTGCAGCTGAGTACAGCTTTTTATCCTCAGACGAATGGTCAGTCCGAGAGGACTATTCAGATTCTAGAGGACATGCTTCGAGCATGTGTCGTTGATTTTGGAGGCTCGTGGGACCAGTTTCTTCCATTAGCAGAGTTCGCCTACAACAACAACTACCAGTCCGGCATCCAGATGGCCCCGTATGAGGTGTTTTATGGTAGGCGATGTCGATCTCCAGTTGGATGGTTTGAGCCGGGAGAGGCTCGGTTGTTGGGTATAAACTTAGTTCGGGAGGCCTTGGATAAGGTCAAGACTATCCAGAAGAGATTGCGTTCAGCTCAGTCCAGACAGAAGACTTATGCGGATCGTAAGCTTCGAGATGTAGATTTCATGGTTGGTGAGCGAGTATTGCTCCGAGTGTCGCCTATGAAGGGCGTGATGAGGTTCGGGAAGAAGGGCAAGCTTAGCCCTAGGTATATTGGTCCATTTGAGATTCTAGACCGAGTGGGAGGGGTGGCTTACAGACTAGCTCTGCCGCCTAGCTTATCAGCCGTGCATCCAGTTTTTCATGTATCTATGCTTCGGAGATAGCACGGCGATCCCACACATGTGTTAGACTTCAGTACTGTCCAATTGGACAATGATCTATCCTACGAGGAGGAGCCGATGGCCATTCTAGACCGGCAGGTTCGACAGTTGAGGTCGAAGAGTTATCCTTCTGTGCGTGTTCAGTGGAGAGGTCAGCCTCCTGAGGCATCGACCTGGGAGTCCGAGTCTGATATGCGAAGCCGCTACCCACATTTGTTCCCCGACTCAGGTACTTCCTTCTCCTGTCCGTTCGAGGACGAACGGTTGTTTTAGAGGTGGGGGATGTGACGACCCAAAGGGTCATCACCTGCTTTCCTCATTTGTGCTACGCTTCTGAGGCCTTGAAAACCTCATACTATGATGCCTCGATTTACGTGCACGATCTGGGCATGTAGACGGAAAGATTTTGTGATAGAAAATATGAATTCTATGAGAAATTTGAAGAAAAATGATATTAATATTGATATAGTTGACTTCGGTCAACATTTTTGGTAAACGGACCCGGACCCGAGATCGGACGGTCCCGGAAGGTCCGTAGGAAAATATGGGACTTGGACATGCGTCCGGAGTGGAATTCTGAGGCCTAGAGCCCAAGTTATGAATTTTTCTGCGAAATTGTTTTTGCTATAATTATTAAAGGAAAATGAATTAAATGACCATGGTATCGGGCTCGTATTTTGGTTCCGATGCAAGGTACAAGTCTTAAATATTATATATGTGCTTTCTGCAAAGTTTGGTGACATTTGGATGTCGTTTGATATGTTTTGGACCTTGAGTTCCAAGTTTGAAAGTTTTGAAAACCAAAAGTATGAAAATCATGAACTTGAGGCTTGATTTGATTAAAACGATGTTATATTGGCGATGTGATCGCGCGAGCAAGTTTGTAATGTGTTTTTGATGTTGTGTACATGTTTGGTTGGGAGCCCGGGGGGCTCGGGTAAAGATTTGGTAGGCCATTGGTTAAAATTCTGAATTTTTACACTGCTGGTTTTTCACCCAGCTGTTGGCTTCGCAAATGCGAAGATTTTCTCGCAATTGCGAGAAGTCCCAGACTGGCCTTGTTTCGCAAATGCGAACCATACTTCGCAAATGCGAAGTTGGCAGGATTGAGCATTGCTTCGCAAATGCGAAGTTAACCTCGCAAATGCGAGGCATTCAGTGTTAAGCCTGGCTTCGCAAATGCGAAGCATTTGTCGCAAATGCGAAGGCCCCTTGATCCAGCCTTGTTCGCAAATGCGAACATTATGTCGCAAATGCGACTACGACAATCCCCAACCCTGTAGCGTTCGCAATTGCGAACAAATGTTCGCAATTGCGATGTCCGCAGCTGTGCAATTTTATACTTAAACGAATTTTAAAGCTCATTCTTCATTCTTTCAAAAACCCACACACCACCCACGACCTCTCAAGAGCAATTTCACTCCAAAGCAATTGTAAGTCACTTTTTACTTGATTCTTTCAATTCCTAACAACATTAAACATGTTTTTCAACGGAAATCAAAGGTTTTCATGGTAGAAATTCATGTTTTTGGGTAAAACCTAGGGTTTTCATGAATTGGGCAATTGGACCTCGAATTGAGGTCCGATTTTGAAACAAATCACATATTTGAACTCGTAGGGGAATGGGTAACCGGATTTTGGTCCGAACCTCGAGTTCCGACCACGTGGGCCAGGGGGGTTTGGGAGATTTTGGGGTAAACTTTGAGAAAACCATTTTTGAGCATTCAAACCAAGTTAATTAGTATTTATTAATATAATGGAATCAATTGTGGTTAGATTCGAGCTAGTTGAAAGCGGAAATTCGGGTAAAAAGCTATAATTGAAGAGTAATTTGGACTTCAAGGCTAGAGGTAAGTGTTTGTTCTATCCTAGCTTGAGAGAATAGGATTTATGTGCTATGTGCTATGTGATCGAGTGCGGTGTATGGGCTGTGGTGACGAGCATCCATACACTGGCGTCTTGCATGACCGTGAGTCGTTGTTAATACTTGTTGTGAGACATATTTAAAGATAAATTGTTGAACCCTTGCCGGGTTGTAGAATTGTTATTGTTCTCCCTTGCCGGGACTTGTTGTGAAGTCAGATATTGATTGCCCTTGCCGGGACTTTGTTGTGATGATTTTTGTGTCCCTTGCCAGGACGGTTCATGATTTATTGTTTCATTCTCTGCCCTTAACTGTGATTGTTATTTGGGTGAGGAAGAGTGATATGCACGAAGGGTGATGCCGTGCCTTGATTTATTGATTATGCAAGAAGGTTAATGTCGTGCCTTGTTATTGATTATGCACGAAGGTTAATGCCGTGCCATGTTATTGATTATGCATGAAGGATCATGTCGTGCCTTGTTATTGAACCATGCACGAAGGATCATGCCGTGCCATGGATGTGAGGATGAGAGTAAAAGCACGAAGGGTGATGTCGTGCACTTTATTTGCTTATTTTGTGAGGATGAGAGTAAAAGCACGAAGGGTGATGCCGTGCAACTATTTGCTATTTCCTTGACTTGATATTACCTGTTTTCCATTGTACTTTGGTTTCCTTGTTGATTTAATAATTGTTGTTAACTGTTGAGTTCCTCTGTGATATTCCTTGTTGGGTTGTTACTTGATTATTTCCCGTTATCTTGTGGTGTACATATATATATATATATAGAACTGCACAAGTTTATGTGAGTGTCTGGTCCTAGGCTTGTCACTACTTCGCCGGGATAGGCCAGGCACTTACCAGCACATGGGGTCGGATTGTGCTGATACTGCACTTCTGTGCTTTTTTGCACAGGTCCAGGTCTCGATCAGGAGCAGCAGCAGTAGATCTTTTGCGGGGGAGTTGAGCATATTGAGACCGAGGTAGCTTGCAGGCGTCCGCAGGCCCGGCGTCTCTTCCTTTTATTTATGTTACTAGCTGTAGTCTCTTTGTTCCGAGACAAACAGATTATGTTATTTTCTTTCAAACCTTTATGTGTAGTATTCAGTAGTAGTTCGTGAGTTGGTGACTCCACGTCTTGGGTAGAGGATTTCAGTATTGTTTTACCGTGAAACTGCTTGCTTCTATTTTTTATAAAGTCTTCCGCACTTATTTAATTAAGGTTATGGTTTTGTTGATAAATTGAGTATGAAATAATGCTAAAAACAGGATAGTGTGAATAGAGTGGCTTGCCTAGCTACCACGAGTAGGCGCCATCACGATCCCGATGTTGGGGGAAAATCCGGGTCGTGACATTAACTAAAGGTTTCACCTCATCCTTAGTCCATAACCTTAGGAAAATATCCAAACTTCAACATTTAACATTCATTATAGGGACTGAATTTTACATTGTCACACTGCATTAGTCTCATTTCAACAAACTTCAACTTTTAATAGCGCTTAATTACTTCGAAATCATTTTCTCCAGGATGTTACATTCTCCCACACTTAGGGTCATTCGTCCTCAAAGGCACGACGTAACTTACCTCTTTCTTCGCACATCTTAATGTTTCAAATTTTTCTAACTCCCAAATGTTTCAGAAATTTCGGCAGAGCCTCCCTTGTAATTGGGCCTATCCACCTGCTAGAGTAACACCAAAACAACTCCTAACAACAAATCCACAACCCAATGAAACACCACAATGTATATATCAATAACAATAATCTCATGATTATAAGTGTCGCATTATCATGCTGATATTTGGACATAAAACACATCATATGTATGCTAATAACTATGTTTCTGGCCATAATAGTTGTTCATAAATCACAACATTGCCAATTAACCTTATGTTAACAAATATCTCATTTCAGACCTCCACTTTACTCACACCGAAGCATGAAGATCTCATAATTACTTACTCGAATTGACAAGTCACATTTAACACCACCTGGGCGCCCATCTCGTAGGCTAAAACTCAATGCTTACAACACAAAAATAACTGAATATTAACAGGAAAAAATACACAAGAATTGTCAAATAAGCCTAACAAGCATGACTCTCATTTAAAATATAGTACAAAATTTTAAATTTCATAAAATGAGAATTTTAAACACATAGATTTTCACCGCCAGGACCTTGTTCTTATATAACATACACCACAGCTTCTAGCTTGGTTAAAGCATTTCACATCATATAATTATTCGAGGATATCACCCTCAACTCTGAATCACAAGTATTTGCACATTGCGCCAACTGAAAATTTTCATTTCCTTTCTTTCTCTTTTCAATAATCTCTGTCAAAGAGAATCACAACATATAATGAACCCTCATACCGATAGGGCATATAATTGCCAATTGAAATTGATTATCCTGAAATTACATCAAAACCCACTGTAGTAAGTAATAGAAAGTCACTTTTCGCCTCATAGATATTTTTTTTTACCAACACATAATGATAGGGATAGCTATCTCCATATAATATACCAACGTGAGTATTCACATGAGTAGATCTCAAGATTACAAAGCTCACTCATGAGTGGAGCACATTAAAAGGACTCACCTCGATTTTCAAAACCAAATCAAGTTAAGGAAAAATATCCTTTTATAACAATTAGTATTGTACATGTAATGACACCATCTGGTGTAGTGGCCTCAGCCACACTATAGTAGTTATATTAATGGGTCGGGCATCCACCTCTTAGGCGCCATCTACCCATTCGTTCTCCATCTCTAACTTGTAGCGTATGTAAATTAGTAACTATAATGGAGTGTGTAGACTATGTGTTCGGATGAAATAGATTTCTCCCAAGTCTGTGACAACTTCTCATGATGTTTCTACTATCATCACATTCATAAACAACTCATCCATAGTTTGGCCACTCATACTGAGTATGTGCCAGATAACTAGAACAACCATATAAGGAATCCCATGCTAGTGGTGCATTATAAGATGATTATCCTATGAGAGTGCCTGATTAACTGGAGCACGACAAGTATTCTGAAATCGTTTCAACTTCCTTGTTGTTACTGAAATATAGAATTATTATGGACATAGGAACATCAAAGATCCCAACATCATCCCATACAAATCTCGGCTCTTACTCGTATGCAAGTTTCAGAGAACTTTTGAATACCACTGAAATACATCGCAGGCCAAATCTGATATGACACATGACCCACAAGTTGATCGTTGATAATGAACTCCTTTCACTTGGCGCAAGCCATAAGATATATCCTGATAATCCACGATACTAACCTTTATCGCGTGTACGTCATCATCATAAAACAACTCAAGACATTCGTTTGGTACATGTCCTTATTAGGACAGTTAAACTCACTTCCCCCAGTATCTCTGTTGCTAGTTGTACCCTTCGCTAAATAGACATCTCATACGAACCATATAGTCTTTATTACCACCAACTATCTTTAGATCTACATCCACCTTGTGATTCTACCATTACTACGACGATTAGGCAGTTAAGTAAACCTTCTCAAGACCGTACTTATCAACCAAATGTCAGAACCTAGTGCACCCCATGTGCACAATTGAATGGATCTCTCAATACTTTTGCATTATCGATATGGATGACACGCGGTAACAATGGTTCAGTGAATTTTTGGCTCCCTTATAATCCCTCTGTAGCATCACGAACCATCGGCGCATACTTGATATCGAGTGCGCAATTTCAATACACGAGTGGATGCAAAAGAACACATGATATAGGCTCCAACTGAATAAATAACGCATGATAAGGAATGAAATGAAGTGGAATTTTCCTAACAGTTGTATAGCCTCTCGTAGATAAGTACAGACGTCTCCGTACCGATCAGCAAGACTCTAATAAATCGGCCTGTGTCCCATGACTCCTATGAACCTAGGGCTCTGATACCAACTTGTCACAACCCTAGTTCACCAATTGTGAGCACGTCATGACGGCACCTAGTCTTCTCGACTAGGTAAGCCTAACACCTTGCAGAAGTAATAACATTTGGGGAATATTATAATCAAAACTAAATAACAGGAATAATGTATATAATTGCCTCCTGGAACATACACTTTGACACTTAGCATTCTGAAACTATCCCAAAGACCCGAAAACCCACGAGCAACACAAACTATGAAATTCATAAGATATGGTTCTAATATCCGGAAATGTCTACAACAACTGAATACAAGAAATGAAACCGCTAACTACAAGATAGAGTAGAAAGAGACTCTTCGGTCTGCGGACGCGGCAGATGTACCTCAAGTCTCCAAATATAACGACTGGATCACTAATAATGTGCTCGATCAGATGTACCTAGATCTGCACAACAAAAGTGTGCAGAAGAGTAGCATGAGTATACCACATCGGTACTCACTAAGTGCCAAGCCTAACTTCGATGGAGTAGTGACGAGGAAGGTCAGGGCCCTACTGAGAATAATATGATAACAGTATTGAACAATGTAAATCAGTAAATAATCTGAAATGACAGCAAAACAGAATAGAAGCTACAAGTCACTAGCAATTAAAGCTAACAAGGAAAAATAACATAACAAACGTCATTTAACTGTCCATGGATCTCCCGGGAATTGAACGCGCAGTCCACTCATCTCAGTAACAAGGATCTCCGGGAATTGAACCCGCAGTCCACCCATCTCAGTAACAAGGATCTCCGGGAATTGAACCCGCAGTACTCATCTCAGTAACAAGGATCTCCGGGAATTGAACCCGTAGTCCACTCATCTCAATAACAAGGATCTTCGGGAATTGAACATGTAGTCCACTCATCTCAGTAACAAGGATCTCCAGGAATTGAACCCGCATTCCACTCATCTCAGTAACAAGGATCTCCGGGAATTGAACCCGCAGTCCTAATGGGAATTGAACCTGTAGTCCCAAAGTAAATGCGCAACCAACATTAGAGGAATATTCAGGAATTTGAGTACAACAATACAAAGAAACAAATAATAATGACCTAGCATGCCCCACGTAATCACATTTAAGACAACTTAACAAATAGGAAACTTGTGTAAATTAAACATGCTCTTCTACGCTAACACAAGCTATAATAGCAAGTAAAGTAAGGCAATTATGATAGAAAATCCAAATCAAGTATTTAAGTAAAAAATCCGGGTTTTCAACAATTAGCTCAAGTACGCGCTCGTCACCTCGTGCACAATGCATTCAATTACCAAATATCACATCTTAATGGACAAAGTCCCCCACACAAGGTTAGACAAGCCACTTACCTCGAAGAAGTGCAAGTCAACCTGAGATCACGCCCTTGCCACGACTATTTGACTCCAAATGGCTCAACTCTATCCAATTAAATTGCATATTGTAAATAATAATTCAAGTAATTTATTCTACAATTAAATTCTATGCTAATACGCAAAATTATGAAAAATGACCAAGATCACACAAACATCGATGAAGCTCAATTTCTAAAAGACGGGGTTTTTAGCCATACATATCCAAATTTCGCCCCTTAATGATACTACGATGATCCAATATAGTTATGTAACTTCAATCTACAATTCAACATTCAATATGGCCAATATTGGTAATAAATTCCATAACTTATGCCATTTAGGCATATTATGAAACACCTTGTAGGCATAGATATTTACACCTCATAACTATAGTATTAGTTCTTCCAACTATCATCATCAACCAACAATTCATCTCACCATCATTCCTAACCAATTCATAACTTCCAAATACATATGTATGACCATCCATTCACACCCAACCAACAAAATTCCATCAAATAAACACCTTTAAATCCCTACCATGTTAATGTATTTAAATTGGGAATTTATGGCTTCCAATTACCATGCCATACGCTGTAATACTTGATTCATGCTCATGTTCCCATAATATATCCATATATGTAAGTCAAAGGTGTAGGATTTACCTTTTGGAAGAAATCTTGCAAAACCATCCTTTGAGTTCTTGAAGGAATTTCTTGAAAATCTAAGTGTTTGATGAGAGGATTTCATCAATAATAGTATAGGAATGATGGAATTTCACACCAAGATGATGGAGATTACTTACCTTGAAGATTGGGGGAGTTGAAGGTCTTGAGAGGGTGAAAGAAGGACCCCAAGTTCGTCAAAATGAAATGGGTAAAAATGAACCCCGAAAGGAGTGTTATAGGCTATTTTTGGGCGCCCCAGGTGGCGCTGGAACCAGTAGCTCAAATTTCTAGGCGCCACGGCTAGCGCCCGGCGTTGGCAAGGACCCTAGAGATACGAAAATGTCCATAACTTGTTGTATACACCTCCATATGACAAACGGTTTGATGCGTTGGAAACTAGACTCAAAGAGTTTTAATTTAATAGGTTGTGGGTCACACAACTCCATATATAACGGGAGATATGATCGTCCAAAGTGAGGTCTTGTGTGCACTCATTTATAACTTTTGTCTTTTATGAAATTTCCAACTTCAAAGGTTCCCGCTAACCATCCGAAATTAACCTAAGGCCCCCGAGACCGCAACCAAAAATACCAATACATCCTATAAAGTTATTTAAACTTGTTCCAATTATCAAAACACCTCGACTGACACCAAAATTATCATATTACATCGAATTCAAGCCTAAGTTCTTCTAAAACTTTCAAAACACGTATTCGATCAAAAACCCAACCAAACCACGCCTGAATGACTTGAAATTTTGCAAACATGTCCCAAATGACTTGACGGTGATAAAGAAACTTTCGGAGATCCATTCCGACCCTCATATCAAAATTTCACCTATCAACCAGAAATTGCCGAAATACTAGCTTTCGGTATTTAGAGCCTAAATGAGCTACGGACTTCCAAAATACATTCCGAACACGCTCCTAACCCCGAAATCACCTAAAGGAGCTAACAGAACCATCGGATTTCCATTCCGAGGCCATCTTCACATAGTTCTGATTTCGGACAATTTTTCAACACTTAAGCTCTCATTTAGGGACTAAGTGTCCCAAAACACTCAGAATCCAAACACCGAACATCCCGTCAACCCAAAATAACATAAATGAACTTAGAGGAAGCAATTAATAAGGGAACAAGGTGTAAAATCTAAAAATGACCGGCCGGGTCGTTGCAAAAATTTCTCTGCAATTTTTCTGTTGCACTATTCATGTTCAAAATTTTCCATTAGCCATCCGAAATCACCTCGAGGCCCTCGGGGCCTCAACGAAATGCATAGATATGGTCTATTACTTCATTCAAACTTACTCGTAACATAAAAACACTATCATAAATATCAAAATCATCGAATTATCACAGATTCAAGCCTAAGTTAAACTAAAACTTCTGAAACTTGCATTTGATCTAAAACCCGACCTAAACACCTCCAAATGACTTGAAACTTTGCATGCATATCTAAAAATCTCCTAAAGGATCTACTGAAACTCTCGGAATTCCATTCCGACCCTCACATCAAAATCTCACCTACCATCCGGAATTCGCCAAAATCCAACCTTAGCCAATTCAAGCCTAATTCTACACCGGGCCTCCAAATTGAATTCTGATTGCGCTCTTATGTCACAAATCATCCCCCGAAACTAGTTGAATAAATCCATTCCGAGTCTTCTAACTCATAAATCAACATTCGGTTGACTTTTCCAAACTAACTTTCTCATAAAGAGACAAATGATCTCATTTCCAACCGAACTCTTTCCGAATTACTTCAAATTCTTCAAACACATATAATGAAATATATAGAAGCATAAAACGGGGAAACAGGACGGTAACTCCCGTAACGATGGGTCGGGTCGAGTCGTTACAATATTTTAGTTGGATGACAAAACATGGTTGCAAGCACATCGGCATGTGCTTTTCAATTGTGAATCAGAAGCGGTTGAGAATTATAAAAAGTAATTGTTATATCTATTATTTAATATATATATATATATATATATATATATATATATATATATATATATATTACTTATGAGAGTTACATGTATAGGGAACATATTGTTGAAATCAAAAGAGCACATCGTAAGCGTCGTTTGACACAACATCAACTTGATCGTGTGCATTTCGATACATTTTATGAGTGGTTCAAGGAGCAAGTAAGTAGTAGAACTAAGTCATTGTTTACGTTAAATTATTATCCTTGTACAAATACCCACATTTATAGTTGTATCTTTTATTTTGTTAGGTAAAGGAGTTGGAAGCCACATCTAACATCTTAAAGGATATTAAAGTCCTAACACAAGGATCGAGTTATGTTGCAAAAAGATTCAGTGCATTCGATGTTAATAATGGGTATCGATTCCAAAGAAAACAAAGTGAAGAGTTCAATGTGATACAAAATAATGGTGTTATGGTCATTTCAAAGACTGGAAGTTATGCAAGTACAAGTGATAATGCTCCAAAATCTGCAAATATCACATATTATGGAAGATTGAATGATATTGTGGAGTTAAACTACTATGAGAAATTTAAGATCATCTTATTTAAGTGTGATTGAGTTGATGTAACCAAAGGTAGAGGAATTAAGGAAGATGGCTTGGGTTTCACACTTGCGAATTTCACACACCTAACAGACTCTGGCGATCGACAACGTCATGAGCCCTTTATTTTCGCAGAACAAGCTCAACAAGTAATACTCGTGCAAGATCCTCAAGATCATGAATGGTTTGTCCCTAAGTTAATTAAACCTTGTGACATTTTTAATATGGGAGAGGAAAATAGTGTGCAGTTTGAGTCATCAATGCAAAGTGATGACACTGACTTGGCTCTTTTAGAAAATGTTTGTATTTTAGAAGATGAGTATAATTGATTGGGTAAGAAGTGATGTCGATTGGATAATAATTGATACAAACGTAGATTCTCAAACTTCTCCAAATTATAGTGAAGCTAATGTTGATGGAGAAAATAACATAGAAAACGAATGTGATTTTGAATAAGATAAGTGGTACTTATAGAATATTTTTGTTGCAAGTGTTATTAATAAACTCTAAGGGTGTTATCTTTTTACTTTAGAATTTGAATATTGGATGTTTAAGTGAATTTATTGTGCTTTATTCTACTTATATTTTGCTTATTGAATCTGTTTAAATGTGATATTATAAGGTGGTACTATCACTTGATAATTATTTTCCTAGTGCATAAATAACTCTTATCTCTAGAACAATATTTATCTCAAGGCTTTGTTTGTGTTACCTGAGTTGTTGATATTTTTCACACGTTGAGATTTATATGATGTTTCCTCATATTTTGCAAGTGGCATGCTGATTTGTTGGAGTCAATCTAGTACTAATATAGCGTAATGCAGCTAGATATTTTTTTCATTTTGGAGAAGGAACTATGTGAACAAGACGACGATGAAAACGTGCGGCATTATATTGAGCATTTGATGGATGGTCAAAACCATTATGCAACCCATCCTTATATTGAGCCGTTGGTGGATAATCATAACTCTTCTGAAGACCAGGCACATGATGATCAATCTTGTGATTTGAATAGTTCTGCTGGTGGTACTGAAGTTCAACGAAATGATGATGAATCAGATAACACTTTTCTCTAGAATCATTTTCAAATCTTAAGTGTGTAAATACAATGATTAATCTAACTAGTTTATGTAGTGTAATTAGCAACTGTGATTGTCTGTAATTTCTATTGTGATACCGAACTAGTTATATAGTGCAACTTGCAATAATTAAAAGAGTGTATTCTCTGAGTGTATGTGAAATTGTAACATTGCATCTTGACATTAGTTGCTTGATCTCCTCCACTTTTATTTATACAGACCAAGGGATAGGCCATTCTCCTTCCACTGCATTCGTTAGTATCATTTAATCTTTATACAGGTCTATAAGAACATAGTCATGTATTTCCATATTTTTTTTAATCAAAGTGTCCTTGTTTTCTTGTCTGATTCTATTCAAATGTCTAGTGCTAGCAACTTAAGTCGTATTTATAGAGTTTAGTGGTTTGGAACTTACCAAGGCATCGAGTAAATTACAGTCCTCCAAAGTGATAGCTGGTGACGTTATGTCCTGCTGCTGCTGCTCACCAGTTGTAAGTGAGAAGTGAGCCTAGGTCAACTATAAAAAAACATACAAATGAATAAATCAACTAAACGAGAGAGTTGGAAGTGCAACTTCTACATATAACAAGACCTGTATCCAGAAAAAAATGTAGATTCTCCCTATGGAGTGTGGCAAAAAATAGTTGGAGAGGCTAAGGGCTATCTTCAATTTAGCTTTGACAATGAGGCCAGGGAAAGCCAAATTGAAGATAGTTGTCAAAAGAACCCTCTGGTTGGGTGGAAGTGCTACCTTTGTTTGATGTTTTTGACAAAGAGATTGAGCATTGACCATCTTTTTTCATTAGAGTATTGAAGGAGAGAGGTGATTTCTGGTGACTGGGGTTGAACATTGTTTTCACTATTTTTTTCTTTTGGAGGCTGCTACAGTGTGAATTCTTCCGCAACTGGGAACCGATGACTGGACCTGCAAACTTAACCAAGCTGGTTAGTAATAAAGGAACATGTTTCTGGTGGATTTGATTGAGCAACAATTGTGTTGGAACTCCTGATACTGGATCTAGATTGTGAGTTGATCTGATGCAAGAGTTTGTTCTACAATAATGAAGTGCAGAGTCCTGCATTCTGCATTAAGTGGATCAAGTTCCAAGTGTTGCTATATTGCTTACTTCTAGGAAAGTGGTACTCGGATTGGGTTGTTGGAAAATTAGGTCTGGGCCCCTAGATGTGTCCCTAGGGATCCTATTTGTGATGTTTGACTGTCTTGCATATTCCAACTGCCCATCTTGCTTTGTTACTGTCAGTAAGTGTACCTACAACTGAAATTTGATTCCATCTTTTGGTTTCATCCTCACTTTCATGTGGACAGAACCAATTTCTCACCACCATGTCCCCACAAGACTCTAATGACTATGTTGGAACTTAAAAAACAGAGGTGTTTAGTGTAACCATAGGTTTTTTCACGATATTATTATTCAACATAATTGCATTTTGAGCATCCTTAATAATTTGTTCGATGTGAGGAGCAGAAAAATGATGTGTTGGAACATTAGAGCTGTGAGTATGTTTGCTCGTAAGCTCCTCTACCAGATTTTTCTTTGAAATATTTTGTCGAGCATGGTTGTCCCTCGCTAAGTTGCCACTGGCCAGAGGTTCTTTGGCACTGTTGTTGCATGGTACTAACTCCCTGGATATCCCATTACCATTTAAACCAGTTGAATCACCTCCAGCATCTCTATTAGTTACTGTTTAAACATTTCCTTGTCATTATATTGTTATTTAACATATAACCATATAAGTTTTGCCATTTGATGATCTCTAAATCTTCTATTCTAGGTAATTTGGAGCCAAGAAAGGTTCGTGGGCCTACTTTACTAAAAGATATTTGGAAACTTCCTCCGAAAAGGTAGTTGATGTGTCGTTTAATAATCGTAACCAAGCTATTGGGGAAAAGGTCGAAAGCTTGCTAGCTTTCTAGGAATCATTGCGAGAACTCCAGAACTAACACCTTTACATGTTGATGATTGGAGAAATTTTGACAAGCAGGAGAAGAAGAAATTGGTGGATTTTGTGAGGGTATAGAGTAGTTATTATTTAATTATATTTTATTATTATTATTATATGAATGGGTTCAATCTTTTATACATGATATTTTTTTCTAAATATTGGCTTTATTTTTTTTAGAATAAGTTTTCTACCCCAAGACGAGGAGAAGCTTATGTTCTAAAGTCACTAGGAAAGAATTGAAAGGTTACAATTGTGAGTTAAAAGGTGAGTATTTGCAAAAATATAAGACTAAAGATATTTTTCTGAAAAATAGACCAAGTCACAGACTGAGGGATCAATGGAGTGGTATTGTCGCTTATTGGCTTTCGCATAAAGCTAAGGTATTAACAAATTTTTAAAACACCTCAAGTTGATTATTTTCAGTATTTTAATTTAAGTTATGCTCAATTTTTATGTGTAATTTATAAGATATTATTTTAATATTTCAACGACATAGGCATTCTCAAGCAAATAGAAATAATAGGACCAATAAAAAGATGCCTTACACAGGAGGATCCAAACGTATTACTACCTTGATGGATGAGCAGGTAAACTTGTTCAAATTACTAACTATAATGTTTTAATTTTTTTTCACGTATATCTGACATCAATTTTATTGTATTAGGTTGTAAATAGGATAGAGCCTATACAAGCACAAGTTTTCATATTAACTCATACAAAACATAAGGATAGTACACCCCTAGATAATGATTCTGTCAAGGCAATTGTAAGATATTTATTTTTATTTTATTTTCTTAATTGGGAAATAGTTAGGAAAAAACATAAAAGCGAATAAATGAATTCCAAATTTGATTTATGTATTTTATGGCCAGAAAATGATAAATGAAAGGACGAATAATAGTGAGAGCTCTATTGACCAAACTCCTCGCGTTGTTGCTTGGGTAGGTGTCACGACCCTAGTTCACCAATCGTGAACATGTCGTGATGGCACCCAGTCTCCACGACTAGGTAAGCCTAACACGTTGCGGAATATACAAGCTATGAACACTTAAATAAGAAACGGCGGAAAAATAGGATAAAAGATATGTAATCCATGCCGCTTGGCACATACATCCGTCAACACCATGAATAAAACACTACCAAGATCCGGAATCCCACGGTAACACAGATTAAAAGAGAATATACAACTGTGTCTCTATGTGTAAAGAGTGTTTAACAACGAAATGAAGGAAAAATGCCAACTAGTACTATTAGAATAGAAGGAAAGCCTCCGGATCCGCGGACGTAGCCGATCATACCTCGAGGTCTCCCAGAAAGCTGCGAAATCACCTAGCACGGGCCTGCTCTGATGTACCTGGATCTGCACAGCAAAAGTGTGCAGAAGAGTAGCATGAGTACACCACGGCGGTACTGAGTAAGTGCCAAGCCTAACCTCGATGGAGTAGTGACGAGGAAGGTCAGGGCCCTACTGAGAAACAATAATATAATGATAATAACAATAATAAGCAGTTTAAATGATAACAATTTCCGAAATTAACAACAATAAATGATTACTGCAATCGTCTACAATTAAGCTAACAACAAATAGTCAACTCGATAAAACCAGTCCAGGGACCTGTGGGAATCGAACCCACGGTCCCATTGATAGATACCTGCGGGTCTCCGGGAATCGAACTCGCGGCCCATGTCTCAATGAATAATCAATAACTCGGGATCTCGGGAATCGAACCCGCAGTCCACTACCAATAACTCGGGATCTCGGGAATCGAACCCGTAGTCCCTACCGATAACTCGGGATCTCGGGAATCGAACCCGTAGTCCCTACCAATAACTCGGGATCTCGGGAATCGAACCGTAGTCCCTACCAATAACTCGGGATCTCGGGAATCGAACCCGTAGTCCACTACCACAGATCACGCCGGGTCTGCGGGAATCGAACCCACGGCCACGGGTCTCCGGGAATCGAACCCGCGGTCCACAAGCACAACCAATAAAGGAATCCACAGAGAGAATAATTATGCTTAACTATAACCTCACCGAAAAATAGTGCCAATAATTATCAAGGAGTTCAAATAAGGCAATTAGGCAACTAAACAGTTAAGTACTACCTAATCATGCTTTCCTAACCACTACCGGGTAAAAATATCAAATTAACAACCAAAGACAGGAATATCGCTCATCGAACATTTTAATTAAAGTGTGTGTTCAACAACCAGCGCATGTACACGCCCGTCACCTCGCGTACAAGGCATTTAAACTATCACATAATATCCTAGGGGTGAAAATTCCCCCACACGAGGTTAGACAAGCCACTTACCTCGACTCCGGTACAAAACCGCTATGAAACAACTCTCTTGCCGCGAATGTCGGCCTCCACAAGTGTAAAATCTGATAAAAATCAATAGAATCACATCAAAATAGGCTAATTGGGCATTATCCAATCAAAATAACTCAAAATACACCAAAACCCACAAGTTGCCAAAACCCGACTTTCGATACGCTTATCGAAAAATCACGAAAGTTATATTTTCGGAACCCTTGTCTCAATACGAGTCTAAGCATATAAAGTTTATCAAATTCGGACTCCATTTGCCCACTCAAAACCTTGATTTTCTAAAGTTCAAGCCTAGGGTGAAAACCCCCATAAAATACCCCAAATTCCTCCATTTTCATGAGATAATTGCATAATATTGTCAACAATAATCATAATTTGAGTCCATAGTTGATTACCTGAAGAAATCCCTTGAATCTCCCTTCAAAATCGCCCAAATCGCCCCTTAAGCCGAGCCCTCAATGTTTGGAAATGTTTCTGAAATTTCTAACTTCTGATATAATTAACTCTCTGCGATTTCCGCTTCTGCGGACAAAATTCCGCTCCTGCGAGCCCGTATCCGCGACCAACTGGTCGCTTCTGCGATCCCAGGCCTAACTGGCCAATCCCGCTTCTGCGAGAAAAGGACCGCTTCCGCGCGTCCGCTTCCGCGATTGGACAACCGCTCCTGCGAGAATTTCCGCTTCTGCGAGAAATAGTCCGCTTCTGCGGACTCGCTTAAGCGAATTTCCCTCCGCTCCTGTGGATTCTCACTCCTCGACCCAAGGTCGCTTCTGCGACAAGTCTTCCGCACCCGCGACTCCGCCTCAGCGGAAGAGGATCCGCCTCTGCGAACCCAGGCGCTCCTGCGCCCCAAGTTCCGCTCCTGCGGACTCGCCTCTGCGGTCCCGTTTCCGCAGGGGCGAAAACGACAGAACAGAAGGCCCAACCTGTAATTTTCCATGTTTTCCTTCCGTTTTCCCATCCGAAAACACTCCGAGGCCCCCGGGTCCCCAACGAAAACTACCAACATACTCCAAAACATGATACGAACTTATTCCAATCATAAAAACACGTCTAACAACATCAAAACCCATAATTCACATCGAATTCAAGCCTAAATTTCTTAAAACTCTCCGAAATGCTCATCCGACCTAAACCCCGACCAAACGACGTCCAAATGACCTGAAAATTTGCGGACATATCCAAAATCACATAACGAAGCTACAGAAATTGTCGGAATTCCATTCCGACCCCGGATCAAAATCTCACCTATTGTTCGGATTCGCCAAAATTTCAACCTTCGGCATTTCAAGCCTAATTGAGCTAAGGACCTCCAACATACATTCCGAACGCGCTCCCAACCCCGAAATCACCCAACGGAGCTAATGGAACCATCGGATTTCCGTTCCGAGATCGTCTTAACACTGTTCCGGCTACGGGCCATTTTCTAGCTTCAAAGCTCTTATTTAGGGACTAAGTGTCCCAAAATGCTCAAATTTTTAGAATCGACTCTCCCGGCAAACCACAATAACAGAAATGAACTTAGGGGAACAGTTAAATTAGGGATTGGGGCGTAATTTTCTAAAACGACCGGTCGGGTCGTTACATCTTCCCACGCTTAAAGATTCGTTCGTCCTCGAACGAGCATAGAAAACATACCTGGAGTAGTGAAAAGATGAGGGTACTGGCTGCGCATATCCTGCTCGGTCTCCCAGGTCGCCTCCTCGACCGGCTGGCCCCGCCACTGAACCTTTACTAAAGCGATGTTCTTTGACCTTAGCTTCCCGACTTGCCTGTCTAGAATGGCTACGGCTCCTCAACGTAAGACTGATCCTCGTCTAGCTGAACAGATGTGAAATCCAACACGTGCGACGGGTCACCATGGTATCTCCGGAGCATGGAGACATGAAATACGGGATGAACTCCGGCTAGGCTGGGAGGTAAGGCCAACTCATAAGCAACCTCCCCAACACGCCTCAAAATCTCAAAAGGGCCAATAAATCTGGGACTCGGCTTCCCTTTCTTCCCAAACCTCATAACGCCCTTCATGGGCGGAGACTCGAAGGAGAACCCGCTCGCCGACCATGAAAGCCACATCGCGAACCTTCTTGTCCGCATAACTCTTCTGTCTAGGCGGGGCTGCACGAAGTACGTCCCGAATCACCTTGACCTTATCCGTTGCATCCTGAACCATGTCGGTGCCTAGCAATACTGGCCTCGCCGGCTCAAACCAACCCACGGGAGACACTGCGCCTCCTACCGTATAGGGCCTCGTACGGTGCCATCCGAATACTAGGCCGGTAGCTGTTGTTATAAGCAAACTCCGCCGGCGGCAGAAGTGATCCCATGAACCTCCGAACTCAATCACGCACGCACGGAGCATATCCTCCAAAATCCGAATAGTGCGCTCGGACCGACCATCGTCCGGGGATGAAACGCTGTGCTCGGCTCCACCGAGTACCTAACTCTGCTGTACGGCTCTCCGGAACCGTGAAGTGAAGCGAGTGCCTCTATCCGAAATGATGGAAAGCTGGAATACCATGCGGTCGAACTATCTCCCCGATATAGATCTTCTCCAATCGTTCCGATGAATAAACAATGCTCACCGGTATGAAATGGGCGGACTTGGTCAGCCGATCCACGATAACCCAAATGGAATCAAACTTCCTAACGGTCCGTGGAAGTCCAGATACAAAGTCCATGGTAATGCGCTCCCATTTCCACTCGGGAATCTCGATCCGTTGCATCAATCCACCCGGACGCTGATGCTCATACTTCACCTGCTGGCAATTGAGGCATCTAGAAACATAATCAACTATATCCCTCTTCATCCGCCTCCACCGGTAATGTTGTTTCAAGTCCTGATACATCTTCGCGGCTTCCCGGATGGATGGAATATCGCGAGCTATGGGCCTCTGCTTGAATCAGCTCTCGAAGATCATCCACATTAGGCACACGGATACGCCCTGCATCCTCGTGACTCCATCATCCCCGATGGTAACATCTCGAGCATCGCCACGCCGAACTCGCTATCACGAAGGACAAGCAAATGAGGGTCGTCGAGCCGACGCTCCCGATGCGGTCAAATAGAGAAGACCGAGAAACCACGCACGCAGAATCCGGCTGGGCTCCGAAAGATCCGATCTAACAAACTGCCTGGCTAAAGCCTGAACATCCGTCGCCATAGGCCTCTCCGAAGCTGGTAGATATGCTAAACTCCCCAAACTATCTGCCTGACGACTCAAGGCATCGGCAACCACATTAGCCTTGCCCGGATGATAGAGAATAGTAATATCATAGTCCTTCGGTAGTTCCAACCATCTCCTCTGACGCATATTCAGGTCCTTCTGCTCAAGCAAGTGCTGCAAGCTCCGGTGATCAGTGTAGATCTCACAAGGAACCGCATATAAATAATGACGCCAAATTTTCAAGGCGTGAACAATGGCAGCTAGCTCCAAATCATGAACGGGGTAATTCTTCTCATGCACCTTCAGCTGTCTCGACGCGTAGGCAATCACCCTACCGTCCCGCATCAATACCGCACCGAGTCCAACTCGTGAGGCATCACAATATACGGTATAGGACCCCGAACCTGTAGGCAACATCAATATAGGGGCCGAAGTCAAAGCTGTCTTGAGCTTCTGAAAGCTCGCCTCACACTCGTCTGTCCACTGAAAAGGGGCACCCTTTTGGGTCAATCTAGTCATAGGTGCTGCAATCGAAGAGAACCCTCTACGAAACGACGGTAATAGCCCGCCAAACCAAGGAAACTGCGAATCTCAGTAGCGGAGGAGGGTCTGGGCCAACTCCGCACGGCCTCCACCTTCCTCGGATCTACTCGAATACCATCACTCGACACCACGTGGCCCAAAAATGCCACTGAACTCAACCAGAATTAACATTTAGAGAACTTGGCATAAAGCTGCTTCTCCCTCAGAATCTGAAGCACTATCCTCAAATGTTGCTCGTGCTCTTCCCGGCTCCGAGAATATACTAGAATATCATCAATGAAGACAATCACGAACGAGTCCAGATAAGGCCTGAACACACTGTGCATCAAATGCATAAAGGCTGCTGGGGCATTAGTCAGCCCAAAAGACATCACGAGGAACTCATAGTGACCATACCGGGTCCTGAAGGCAGTCTTCGGGATATCTGGCTCCCGAATCTTCAGCTGGTGATACCCAGAGAGCAAATCAATCTTAGAAAACACATGTGCGCCCTGTAGCTGGTCAAATAAATCATCAATACGGGGCAAAGGATACCGGTTCTTCACTGTAACCTTGTTCGGCCGACGATAGTCAATACACATACGCATAGAACCGTCCTTTTTCTTCACAAACAATACGGGAGCACCCCAAGGCGAAACACCGGGTCGAATAAAACCCTTGCCCAATAACTCCTGTAATCGATCCTTCAACTCCTTTAACTCAGAGGAGGAGCCATACGGTACGGTGGAATAGAAATGGGCTGAGTGCCGGCAACAAGTCAATGGCAAAGTCAATATCTCTGTCGGGCGGCATGCCGAAGATCGGCTGGAAATACATCGGCAAAGTCACGTACCACGTGAACGAGAATCAATAGAGGGAGTGTCAATGCGACGTCCCGCGCATAGGCTAGATAAGCAGAGACACCGCTTCTCGACCATACGGCGAGCCTGCCGAGAAAAGAAATAACACGGCTAGGGGTGTGATCTAGAGTACCACTCCACTCAATACGTGGAATGCCGGGCATAGCCAGCGTCACGGTCTTGGCGTGACAATCAAGAATAGCATAATGGGGAGACAACCGGTCCATGCCCGGAATAATATCAAAATCGACCATCCCGAGCAACAATAGATCCGCTCTGGTCTCAAAATCACAAATGGTAACCAAACACGACCGATATACACGGTCCACGGCCAAAGAATCACCCACCGGAGTGGAAACATAAATGGGGGCACTCAAAGAATCCCGAGGCACACCCGGATGAGAAGCAAAGTAAGAAGACACATATGAAAAAGTAGAACCAGGGTCGAATAGAACCGATGCCTCCCTGTGACTAACGAGAATAATACCGCGATAACGAGTCGGATGCAACAGCCGCGGCGCGATCGGGAATAGCATAGAATCGGCTTGTCCACCCTCTCGAGGGCGGCCTCTAGAACTCCGACCCCCCCCCGGGCTGGCTGGGCGGGTGGAGTGGCGGCTGGGCCGGAATGATAGCTCGTCGGCCACGAGAACCACGGCCGAGGCTGCGAAGATCGATGAGGTGCTCCCTCCTACGCACGGGGCACTCCACGACCGGATGGCGAGTATCCCGCGCCCAAAGCCAAGCTGCGGGAGGACACGGTGGTTGTGGTCGACCGGCCTCACCCCCACTAGTCCGACCCCGGACGGACCCGCGCGGAGGTGCACTGGAAGCCGGGGGAGCATAATAAGGCTCCGAGGGTCTTCGGAAGAGGCCGGGGTACTACCGGGTGCGCGAGCGATGCGCGAGTGAATTGGACGACCGGAATAACCCCCGCCAAAACGACCGGGCTGCCGAAGTGCGGGCACCGGAGAAATGACCCGACTCGCGAGACCTCTTGGCCTCTCTGTCTCCCCGCTCTCTGGGAGCATACTCTCGATCCTCACGGCGATGCTCACCGCCTGCCGATAAGATATATCCGTCTCCA
This sequence comes from Nicotiana noctiflora, assembly GCA_032618575.1. NCBI lineage: Eukaryota > Viridiplantae > Streptophyta > Magnoliopsida > Solanales > Solanaceae > Nicotiana > Nicotiana noctiflora. The sequence goes on from JASVEL010001182.1 coordinate 208,143, forward strand.
ACTCTGTGGCCACGCTGGATCGGATAGGCGGAATCGAGGCCCTCGATAAATCTCCGCACTCTCTCCCGAACCGTGGCTACCAAGGCCGGTGCATGCATGGCCAGACGGGTGAAGCTGATGGCATACTCCGATACTGACATGGAGCCCTGTCGCAACCGCTCAAACTCCGAGCGCCAAGAATCCCTAAGGCTCCGAGGAACAAACTCTCTCAAAAATAGATCTGAAAACTGCGTCCAGGTCAATGAAGCAGACTCCTCTGGACTATCCAACTCATACGTGCGCCACCAATCATAAGCGGCCCCGCGAAACTGAAAAGCAGTGAAGGAAACCCCGCCGGTCTCCACAATCCCCATAGTACGAAGAATACGATGACACTCCTCGAGAAAACCCAATGCATCATCTGAAGCCAAACCACTGAACACTAGGGGTCATATTTCTTGAACCTCTCCAATCTACGCTGCTCGTCCTCAAAGGCAGTCGGTCCACCTCTGGGCTGTGCTGGGGCGGCAGGAGGCATAACCAAAACCTCTAGAACCTGTCCCACTGGCACACACTGCTCAGGTGTAACGTCTGCGGGAGTCTGGGCCCCTCCCCCGGCCTGGGATGTAGCCGCGACGAGAGGAAGCAATCCTGCCTGAGCTAAAGTGGTATACATACTCATGAACTGGGCCAGGGTCTCCTGTAGTGCTGGAGTAGTAGCAGCTGTAGTCGGTGTACCAGGTGCCTGCGCTCCAACCTGGTCTACCGGTGGCACCTCAGCGGCAGCGCGCGCGGGTGCTGTGGCTGCACCTCGGGCGCGTCCTCGTCCTCTACCGCGGCCCCGGCCTCTGACGGCGGCAACAGGGGGCGCGGGTACCTGATCGTCGCGAGTAGCTCGTGTCCTCACCATTGGTGAGAGAATAGAAATCAATAGTTTAGATTTTGATGCCAAAAATGTCGCACGACAAGGAATCCAAAAGAAATGAAGAGTTTCCTAAACAGTTACATAGCCCCTCGTAGATAAATACAGACGTCTCTGTATTGATCAGCGAGACTCTAAGTAACCGGTACGTGTCCCGTGACTCCTATGAACCTAGAGCTCTGATACCAACTTGTGACGACCCTAGTTCACCAATCGTGAACCTGTCATGACGGCACCCAGTCTACGAGACTAGGTAAGCCTAACACGTTGCGGAATATACAAGCTATGAACACTTAAATAAGAAACAGCGGAAAAATAGGATAAAAGATATGTAATCCGTGCCGCTTGGCACATACATCCGTCAACACCATGAATAAAACACTACCAAGATCCGGAATCCCACGGTAACACGGACTAAAAGAGAATATACAACTGTGGCTCTATGTGTAAAGAGTGTCTAACAACGAAATGAAGGAAAAATGCCAACTAGTACTATTAGAATAGAAGGAAAGCCTCCGGATCTGCGGACGTAGCAGATCATACCTCGAGGTCTCCCGAAAGCTGCGGAAATCACCTAGCACGAGCCTGCTCTGATGTACCTGGATCTGCACAACAAAAGTGTGCAGAAGAGTAGCATGAGTACACCACGGCGGTACTCGGTAAGTGCCAAGCCTAACCTCGATGGAGTAGTGACGAGGAAGGTCGGGGCCCTGCCGAGAAACAATAATATAATGATAATAACAATAATAAGCGAGTTTAAATGATAACAATTTCCGAAATTAACAACAAAAAATGATTACCGCAATCGTCTACAATTAAGCTAACAACAAATAGTCAACTCGATAAAACCAGACTCCGGGACTGTGGGAATCGAACCCACGATCCCGTTGACGATACCTACGGGTCTCAGGAATCGAACCGCGGCCCGTGTCTCGATAAATAATCAATAACTCGGGATCTCGGGAATCGAACCCGCAGTCCCTACCAATAACTCGGGATCTCGGGAATCGAACCCGTAGTCCCACGATAACTCGGGATCTCGGGAATCGAACCCGTAGTCCACTACCGATAACTCGGGATCTCGGGAATCGAACCCGTAGTCCCTACCGATAACTCGGGATCTCGGGAATCGAACCCGTAGTCCCTACCAATATCACGCCGGGTCTCGGGGAATCGAACCCACAGCCCTGGGTCTCCGGGAATCGAACCCGCAGTCCACAAGCACAACCAATAAAGGAATCCACAAAGAGAATAATTATGCTTAACTATAACCTCACCGAAAATAGTGCCAATAATTATCAAGGAGTTCAAATAAGGCAATTAGGCAACTAAATAGTTAAGTGCTACCTAATCATGCTTTCCTAACCACTACCGGGTAAAAATATCAAATTAACAACCAAAGACAGGAATATCGCTCATCGAACATTTTAAATAAAGTACGTGTTCAACAACCAGCGCATGTACACGCCCGTCACCTCGCGTACAAGGCATTTAAACTATCACATAATATCCTAGGGGTGAAAATTCCCCCACACGAGGTTAGACAAGCCACTTACCTCGACTCCGGTACAAAACCGCTATGAAACAACTCTCTTGCCGCGAATGTCGGCCTCCACAAGTGTAAAATCTGATAAAACTCAATAGAATCACATCAAAATAGGCTAATTGGGCATTATCCAATCAAAATAACTCAAAATACACCAAAACCCACAAGTTGCCAAAACCCGACTTTCGGTACGCTTATCGAAAAATCACGAAAGTTATATTTTCGGAACCCTTGTCTCAATACGAGTCTAAGCATATAATGTTTATCAAATTCGGACTCCATTTGCCCACTCAAAACCTTGATTTTCAAAAGTTCAAGCCTAGGGTGAAAACCCCCCAAATTCCTCCATTTTCATGAGATAATTGCATAATATTGTCAACAATAATCATAATTTGAGTCCATAGTTGATTACCTGAAGAAACCCCTTGAATCTCCCTTCAAAATCGCCCAATTCGCCCCTTAAGCCGAGCCCTCAATGTTTGGAAATGTTTCTGAAATTTCTAACTTCTGATATAATTAACTCTCTGCGATTTCCGCTTCTGCGGACAAAATTCCGCTCCTGCGAGCCCGTATCTGCGACCAACTGGTCGCTTCTGCGATCCCAGGCCTAATTGGCCAATCCCGCTTCTGCGAGAAAAGGACCGCTTCCGCGCGTCCGCTTCCGCGATTGGACAACCGCTCCTGCGAGAATTTCCGCTTCTGCGAGAAATAGTCCGCTTCTGCGGACTCGCTTAAGCGAATTTCCCTCCGCTCCTGCGGATTCTCACTCCTCGACCCAAGGTCGCTTCTGCGACGAGTCTTCCGCACCCGCGACTCCGCCTCAGCGGAAGAGGATCCGCCTCTGCGAACCCAGGCGCTCCTGCGCCCCAAGTTCCGCTCCTGCGGACTCGCCTCTGCGGTCCCATTTCCGCAGGGGCGAAAACGACAGAACAGAAGGCCCAACCTGCAATTTTTCCATGTTTTCCTTCCGTTTTCCCATCCGAAAACACTCCGAGGCCCCGGGTCCCCAACGAAAACCACCAACATACTCCAAAACATGATACGAACTTATTCCAATCATAAAAACACGTCTAACAACATCAAAACCCATAATTCACATCGAATTCAAGCCTAAATTTCTTAAAACTCTCTGAATTACACATTCGATCTAAAACCCGACCAAACGACGTCCGAATGACCTGAAACTTTGCGGACATATCCAAATTCACATAACGAAGCTACAGAAATTGTCGGAATTCCATTCCGACCCCGGATCAAAATCTCACCTATCGTTCGGATTCGCCAAAATTTCAACCTTCGGCATTTCAAGCCTAATTGAGCTAAGGACCTCCAACATACATTCCGAACGCGCTCCCAACCCCGAAATCACCCAACGGAGCTAATGGAACCATCGGATTTCCGTTACGAGATCGTCTTAACACTGTTCCGGCTACGGGCCATTTTCTAGCTTCAAAGCTCTTATTTAGGGACTAAGTGTCCCAAAATGCTCAAATTTTTAGAACCGACTCTCCCGGCAAATCACAATAACAGAAATGAACTTAGGGGAACAGTTAAATTAGGGATTGGGGCGTAATTCTATTGACCAACCTCCTCGCGTTGTTGCTTGGGTAGGCGATGTGTAATCTAAGGTGTTCGAAAATGATAAAAGTGGATATATTCGTGGTTTAGGACTTGGTCCAACTCCTTATGGTCTATGGGGTAGTAGATCTTTCATAGAAAATATTGTTGGAAAGGATTCGTCTAATGAAGTTGTCCAAGGTTAACACAGGAGATAACCAAGTTAAAGGATAAACACAATGAAGAAATAAATATGATGAAATAAAATCAGGAGAAGATGCAATCAGAATTACTCGAATTATGACAATTGATGCGCAAATATGCTTCCAATAAATCTATGCCTCAAAATATAAATGGCACCTCAATTGAACATGTATCTCGATTTTATAAGTTATGTACATTATTAATTAAGATACGATAAAAGTATTGTTATCTGGTGTGCTAATATTTATCAGGTCTCTGCTGCCAATAGTGGCCATGAACGAGTACTACAAATATCAAGGATACCTAATGTTCCTGAAAATACTTCAATGTCTCATGGTACTTCTCATCTTTATCCTTCGTCAAGCTACTCTTTAAGTTTTCTATTATTTGATCAAACTTCTACATATTTCACCTTCTCAATATGCCTAGGAGATAAATCTCCTTGTTTAGCAATATTGAGAAAATTCTGGGCAGTTGACTCCTCATCCAGGTCTTTGTTTGTCTGATCATCTTGCATTTCAACTCCTTTTGCCCCATTTGTAGCCCAAAGATTTGTGTTCGTCTACATGTCAATCACTTGTTTGTTACCTTTGTTGTTGTCATTTTGGAGTTAGACTGTTAATGGAACAGTAACCTCTGCTGCAATCTGCACCTTGGCTGCCTGTTTGTTTGGATATACTGTATTACATTTTGATTTAGCAGTACTATCTCCTGCACCTTCTTGTCCTGTTTTGCTCTGCTTCATACCCTCTATAGCTTCCTCTCCTCTAATGTGATAACTGGGGTGGTATTCACGATTTGTTGCTGCCCAAACTTTGATGCAATTATTGTTGTTCGATCAACACCTAAATTTTTGCATTAGATTGCTGCTGCACTGAATCTGGCATAGTTTGTTGCTGCCAAGATTTTATTGTTGTTGTTTTTTGATAAATTGTATGACTAGCAGCTGGACCAAGTGTAGCGACCCGGCCCGTCGTTACGGGAACTACCACCCCGTTACCTTCCATTTACATATCTTATGCTTTTATATCAGTATTAGAGTATATCGGGTGAGTTAGGAGTGATTCGGGTTGAGAATGAAGCAAATAGCATGTTTGAAGAAAGCTTGAATATGGGAAGTCAACCTAGAGTTTACTATTGAGTTAGAGTGCTCGGAACCGGATTCCGATGATTCGATCGGGGGATCATTTATGACTTAGGAGAGCAATCGGAATTGAATTCGGAGGTCCGGTGTAGTTTTAGGCTTGAATTGGCGAAGGTTGAATTTTGGCGAAAACCGGATGGTAGGTGAGATTTTGATCCGGGGTCGGAATGGAATTCCGACAATTTCTGTAGCTTCGTTATGTGATTTTGGATATGTCTGCAAATTTTCAGGTCATTCGGACATCGTTTGATCGGGTTTTGGATTGAATGTTAGTTTCGGAAGTTTTGAAGAAACTTAGGCTTGAATTCGTGTGTAAATGGTGATTTTGATGTTTAGGATGGTGTTATTGTGATTGGAACAAGTCCGTATCATGTTTTGGAATATGTTGGTGGTTTTCGTTGGGGTCCCGGGGGCCTCGGGATGATTTCGGACCATCAACCGGGCATTTTGAACTTGGCAAAATCTGCAGAAAATTGCAGGTTACTGCCCAGGCATTTAAGCCTTCGCGTTCGCATGGCATGGGCTGCGTTCGCGAAGGCCAGGCGGATCAAAGCATCGCGTTCGCGAGCAGGGGCGTCGCGTTCGAGTAGACAAGGTAGGTTGAAGCTTCGCGTTCACGTGACTGGGAGTCGCGATCACGTAGAAGGAAAGGGGAGAGCTTCGCGTTCGCGTGGGAGTGTACGCGTTCGCGTAGAAGAAGAACCCGGCGGCTGGGAGATTGTACATCGCAAACGCGTGGTTGAGCGTCGCGTTCGTGAAGGGTAAACTGGAGCTGAGCATCGCGAACGCGTGAAGACCATCGCGAACGCGTAGAACAAATTGGTCTGGCAGTGAAATTAAATTGCAGAACAGAGGGCTTACGGGTTCATTCACCCAAAACATAATTTTGAGCACTAGAGAGAAGAAAACACGAGGAAAACACTGAGAAATCATCGGGTATTCATCGGAGGTAAGATTCTAGACTCAAAAACATAATTTTATGGTAGAATTAACATCAATCTTCATGAATTTGGGTAGAAATTTTGAAGAACTGTGGCCTAGGTATTGAAAATGGGATTTTGAGTTTTGAAAGGCCATTTGAACTCCGATTTCGATAAATTTTATATGCACGGACTCGTGGCGAGACGAGGATCGCGCTGGTACTAATTTCGGAATTTTCCGAGCAGTGGGCCCGGGGTCGGGTTTTACCAACTTAGTGTATTTATGCGAATTTCATGTAAATTGAAATGGGTTATGATTCTTTGACCCGTATTTAATATAATTATTGTGGTTTGACTAGATTCTACGCACGAGGGAGCGAATTTCAAAGGAAAAGGCATCGCGGACGAATCTACGACCGGCTAGAGGTGAGTAGTTTGTGTATATGGTAGCCTGAGGGTTCGAAACCCCGGCATAGCACATTGTGACGCTAGTAGGGCGTGGCTCGTACACCGTGGCAGGTGCGGGATTGATTGTGACTGGGGATTTAGACTTGGTCCATCCCGGATGTGAATAATATGCTATTAGTGTTGGAAATACACTGTATTTGATATATTTGTGGGCGGTAAGCCTTGTTTGGGGCCTTGTGCCGACCTGTAGCGTCCTTAGAGGACAATATTTATGTGATAGCTATATTTGCTTCATCACTGATCTCAGTCCTGGAAATTGAAATCACATTATTGATATGTTAAGTCACCAGCTTTTGCAAATTTAATATAGTTAAAGTATTTTTCATAAATTATGAACTGGAAACTGGAATTAAGTAAAATGAACTGTTTTGTGACTTATCTGATTATTGTGGACTGAGGATGGATCGGGCTGCACGCCGCAACGGTTATTATGATATGAGGATCGGGCTATACGCCGCAGCGGTATTTGCGCTTGGGCTGTAAAAGCCCCTCCGGAGTCTGTACACACCCCCAATGAGCGCCGTCGACGTTAAATGGATCGGGCTACACGCCGTAGCGGTTATGTGCATTGCATTGCATCTGTATTTGTTGAGTTATTCGGTGGTAGCTGTATTGTACTGTTGATGCTAGTTCGTAGGAGATTCAGACTGTAGTTTAGCTTCATATTGTGGTATTCTGTGGATTTCCTACTTTCAACTGCTTTTATATATTTATTACTCACTGAGTACTTAGTACTTACCCCTACTCCCTGCACCTTTAGTGTGCATATTCAGGTACTCAAGAGAAGTAGACGAGCATTTTTAGCTTTTGCGGTGTCATACCGAGTTGCTGAGGTAGCTGCCGGCGTTCGCAGAACCTAGCTTCTCCTCCTCTTTCCAGTTGTTATTTTATATTTAGACTTTAGTATTTCCATACAGTATTCTCTATTTCTGTTGGGTTTTGTTAGAGGCTCTAGACTTGTGACTCCAGATCTTTGGGAGTGTCAGTTATTTTCGCACTTCTCAGTATTTTGTACATTATTATTATTATTGGAGTTCTTTAACTCGTATATTCTTCTTGGGATGTCCATTTGGGACTGATATTCGATGTGATAAGTAATTTTTGGTCTGGCTGGCCTAGCTTAATTGTTGGGCGCCATCACGACCGTATTTGGGTCGTGACACCAAGCTATTTGGAAGATGTTACTTGTGACGACCCGGCCCGTCGTCACGGGAATTACCACCCCGTTATGTTGAAATTGTATGTTTTATGCTTTTATATCGGTGTTAAAGTCTATCGGGTGAGTTAGGAGTGAATTGGATTGAAAATGAGGCATATAGCCTTTGTGAAGGAAACTTGAATAAGGAAAGTCAACCCGGAGTTGACTATTTAGTTAGAGGGCTCGAAATCGGATTCTAATGATTCGGTTAGTTCCGGGAGGTCATTTATGACTTAGGGGAGTGATCAGAATTGAATTTGGAGGCCCGGTGTAGAAATAGGCTTGAATTGGCTAAGGTTGAATTTTGGCGAAATCCGAACGGTAGGTGAGATTTTGATCCGGGGTTGGAATGGAATTCCGACAGTTGCAATAGCTCCGTTAGGTGATTTTGGATGTGCCTGCAAAATCTTCAGGTCATTCGGACGTCGTTTGGTCGGGTTTTTGATTGAATGTGTAATTTGGAATGTTTTAAGGAATTTAGGCTTGAATTCGATGCGAATTATGGGTTTTGATGTTGTTAGACGTGTTTTGAGGATTGGAGCAAGTTCGAATGAGGTATTAAGATGTGTTGGTATGTTTGGATGAGGTCCCGGGGCCTCGGGGTGTTTTCGGATGGTTAAACGGGAGAAAATTGTGGAAAAAATTGCAGGTTGGGATCCTGCTTCTGTTGTTTCCGCTCCTGCGGAATTTTGGACGCAGGAGCGAGTCCGCAGAAGCGGACGAGGTGCGCAGGAGCGGCTGGTTACGCAGAAGCGGAAGCCATTCCGCTGAAGCGAGGTCGCTGGTGCGAGCCAGTGACCGCAGAAGCGGACGGGGAGAAAATGGGCATGGTCCGCAGAAACGGACACTCGACCGCTTGGGCGAGACCGCAGAAGCGGTCAATGGTGCGCAGAGGCGGATGTTTCCGCAGAAGCGGAAGTTCCTTCGCAGAAGCGGGCCCGCTTAAGCGGCCCTTTGCTCGCAGAAGCGGAAATGGCCGGCCAGGCCTGGAACCGCTGAAGCGACCCTTTGGTCGCAGATACGGGCTCGTAGGAGCGGAAAATATTCCGTAGAAGCGAAAATCGTTGTAAGTAAGTGTATCAGAAGTTAGAAAAATTTCAGAACATTTCACACATTTTGGGTCTCGGCTTTAGAGGCGATTTGGGCGATTTTGAAGAGAAATTCAAGGGAAATCATGAGGTAATCATCTATGGACTTAAACTATGATTAGTATTGGTAATATTATGCAATTATATCATGAAAATGGAGGAATTTGGGGTAATTTATGGAGGATTTAGCCCTAGTCTTGGACTTTAGAAAATCAAGGTTTTGAATGGGCAAATGGAGTCCGAATTTGGTAAAATTGATATGCTTAGACTCGTATTGAGATGAGGGTTCCGAATATGTGACTTTCGTGATTTTTCGATAAGCGTACCGAAAGTCGGGTTTTGACAACTTTGGGAATTTTGATGTAAATTGAGTTGTATTGATTGGGTGTAGTCCCATTGGCCTAATTTGTTGTATTTCTACTGTATTTGATCGGATTCTACGCGTGCGGAGCTTGATTCTCGTGGCAAGGGCATTGCGGAGTAGTCGTCGCGCCGTATTGAGGTGAGTAATAGATGTGGGTGATGACCAGCGGGTTCGAAACCCCGGTATACCACTTTGTGACGTTGTATAGCGGCGAGACACGCACACTCTTGAGAGTGCGGGGTCGATTATGAACTGGAGACTATATATTAGTCCAACTTGTTGATACTGTATTATTGGCTATTTTAGAGCCGTCGAACCTCCTCCTCGGATGGTTGCATATATATATATATATTGTGATAATGGCCACTCTTGAGCCGTTGAACCCCCTTCTTGGGCGGTTGAGTACACATGTGGGCCGTGAGCCAGTTATTGGATCCCGCGAGGATCGTTATCATTGTCTTATCATATAGACATGCTAGTTTACTACTAGTCCGCAGCTATTTTTGTTATCATGCCAATTCCAATCTCTGGAACTTGGCATTACTGTTTTCCAACTGAAAAATGATAAAAGAGTCTTCAAAAACTATTTTGAGCCTGCGAGGCTGTATCTGCATATTAGCTGACTAGTAGTGGATCGGGCTGCGCGCCGCAGCAGGATATATGTTGGATCGGACTGCACGCCGCGAGAATATCTCTATGAGATGTGCTTGGGCTGTAGGAGCCCCTCTGGAGTCTGAACCCCCACAGTGAGCACGGGTACCCAAAATTGGAGTCGAGCTACGCGCCGTAGCGGTCATATCATGCATTGCATTGCATTTAGCTACATACGCTAGCTGTTGTACTTGTTGTTAATATTGTTGGATCCCCAGGTACAGTGAAGATTGATTCTATGACAGGGTGGCTGATTATAGCTTTACATAGTGTTTTATTGCGGATTTCTTATCTGCGTCTGTCTTACCCTTGTTTATTACCACCGAGTCCGGCGGTACTCATTTTACTCCCTCGCCGCAGAGGGCAGATCCGGGTACCTCTCGGCGGTGATCCGATGTCTGTGCGAGGCGACATCTTGTGGATATTCGAGGTGGCTGCGGAGTCCGCAGGACCCGATATTCCTTCCTACTGTCTTTTGATTTTGTATTGACTTTTCTTTCCGCACTTGGTATCTTGTAAACCTTTATACACTCATGTTCAGTAGGTAGAGGCTCATGACTCTTGACCCTTGGTCTATGGGAGTTGATGTATTATGGGACTTGGTTCCCCGTTTTCGTTATATGTATCGCTGTTTTTCGTGAACTAATATGTTTAAATGGGTTAAACAGAGCTTCTAGCTCCGTTGTTGATATTGATTGGTCAGGCTGGCTTAGCAATGTGTTGAGCGCCATCACGACCGGATTTGGGTCGTGACAAGTTGGTATCAGAGCCTAGGTTTACTAGGCCTCATGAATCTTGAGCCGGTTAGTAGAGTCTTGTGGATCGGTACGGGGACGCCTGTACTTATCCTCGGGAGGTTGCGAACCTTTAGGAAAACTTCACTTTTCTTGAACTCTGTCGTGCGATCTTGTTGTTCCGAGAACTGAACTTCTATATTCTATTCTCTCGCAGATGGCGAGAACGCGAGCATCGGGACGAGGTGGACGACCTCCGTTGCCACCTGTTAGAGGCCGTGGGCGCGGTCGTGCTAGAGTTAGAGGTAGGGCGGTGCAGGCGATGCCAGCCGACCCGCCTCGTTGTACCGGTTCGGGAGCGGTCCCCGGTGGTTGAAGCTCCGGCGGTCCCGGTTCGGGGCCGGACTATGTCTATTGCTATTCTCGGTGCTTCGGGAGACTCTTGCTCGGATATTATCGGTGTGCTCCGGTTTGGCTCGGGTAGTTTCGGCTACCGCTATCGTAGCGACATCTCGGTCGGGGGGTGGTCAGCAGACCCTGCAGCTCGCACGCCTGACCCGGTTGTTCGGGGACTTCGAGACGCCGGAGGCGGTCCCCGCTCAGGTGGTTGCACCGGTTATTCCTCCGGCTGCACCGGCTCCAGCTCCAGAGCATAGAGCATAGGGTTCAGGTTATGCCCGAGGACGAGCGGCGTCGTCTTGAGAGATTTGGTAGACTTCAGCCACCCCATTTCGGTGGCGTTGAGGGCGAGGATGCCCGGGGTTTCTTGGATAAGTGTCCAGAGGATGTTGCGGACGGCTGGTATTCTTGAGTCCGGCGGAGTTTCATTTACTACATTTCGGTTCACTGGTCCCGCATTTGATTGGTGGGAGGAGTTTGAGAGCGTAGGCCTGCAGGAGCAGCACCTCTCACATGGCAGCGATTCTCTACTCTCTTTCTAGAGAAATATGTACCTCGGTCTCGTCGCGAGGAGCTACGTCGCCGGTTCGAGTGGTTGATTCAGGGCGACATGTCTGTGACTCCAGTATGAGCTTAGATTCACTCAGTTGGCTAGGCATGCCACGTGGATGATCCCCACTGATAGGGAGAGGATCGGGAGGTTCATTGATGGCCTCAACTACTCTATCCGTATTCTTATGACCGGCGAGCGAGTTCTGTCATCATCGTTTGAGCAGGTAGCTGATATGGCACGCTCCATTGAGGCGGATCGTCGCCGAGAGAGAGAGGAGCGGGAGGCCAAGAGGCCTCGTGGTTCGGGCAGTTTCAGTGGTGCTCCATCTAGAGGGCATTCCCAGCAGAGCAGAGGTCGCTCATCTGGACCTTCTCATTCAGGCCGCCCAGAGCAGAGCGGAGGTTCTTATGGTCGTGGTCGACAGGGGTTTCAGCAGGGTCAGTCATCGCTTGGTGCCCTCCCAGCCCAGAGTGCAACACCTACTTCTCCAGCACCAGGTGCATGTTGTGAGTGTGGTGAGTTTGGCCACATGAGGAGACAGTGCCCTCGACTACGTAGGGGCAGGACTCAGCAGAGGGATCAGCCCTCCTCTTCAGCACCATCTCAGTCTAGTAGAGGTGGAGGTCAGTCTTCTCGTGGTCGCCCCAGGGGCGAGGAGAGATCCGGTGGAGGCCAGGCACGGTTCTATGCACTTCCTGACAGGCGTGATGCAGTTGCCTCCGATGCTGTGATTACAGGTATCATTTCTGTCTGTCACAGAGATGCCTCTATTCTATTTGATCCAGGGGTCCACATATTCTTACGTGTCCTCTTATTTTGCACATCACTTGGGTGCGACTCGTGGTAGTCTTGATTTACCTGTTCATGTATCCACCCCCGTGGGTGATACGATTGTTGTGGATCATGTCTATAGATCCTGTGTTATATCTATTGGGGGTCTGGAGACCCAGGCAGGTTTGTTATTGTTGGGGATGGTGGACTTTGATGTTATATTGGGTATGGACTGGTTGTCTCCGTATCATGCTATATTGAACTGTCATGCTAAGACAGTTACGTTGGCCATTCCTGGTATTTCTCAGATTGAGTGGCGGGGTTCGACCGATTTCGTCCCTAGCCGTGTTATTTCGTTCCTAAAAGCTCGGAAGATGGTTGAAAAAGGGTGTTTATCGTATTTAGCTTTTGTGAGAGATGTGGGAGCTGAGTCTCCTAGCATTGATTCTGTACCTGTTGTGAGGGACTTTCCAGATGTATTTCCTTCAGACCTGCCGGGCATGCCGCCGGACAGGGATATTGATTTTGGCATTGACTTGGTGCCGGGCACTCAGCCCATATCCATTCCTCCTTATCGAATGGCGCCAGCCGAGTTGAAAGAACTAAAAGAGCAGCTTCAAGAACTTCTGGATAAGGGTTTCATCCGTCCTAGTGTGTCCCCGTGGGGTGCGCCGGTATTATTTGTTAAAAAGAAAGATGGTTCCATGCGAATGTGTATTGATTATAGGCAATTGAACAAAGTGACAGTGAAGAACAAGTACCCTCTACCGCGCATAGATGATTTGTTTGATCAGTTAGAGGGTGCGAGGGTGTTTTCTAAGATCGATCTTCGTTCAGGCTATCATCAGCTGAAGATCAGGGACTCGGATATTATGAAGACTGCATTCAGGACCCGATATGGTCATTATGAGTTCCTTGTGATGTCGTTTGGGCTGACCAACGCCCCAGCAGCATTTATGCATCTGATGAACAGTGTGTTCGGGCCTTATTTGGATTCATTTGTGATTGTGTTCATTGATGACATTCTAGTCTACTCCCGTAGTCAGGAGGAGCATGCTCAGCATTTGAGTATTGTGTTGCAGAGATTGAGAGAGGAGAAGCTATATGCTAAATTCTCCAAGTGCGAGTTTTGGCTCGAGTCCGTAGCATTTCTGGGACATGTGGTGTCTCGTGATGGTATTCAGGTTGATCCTAAGAAGATAGAGGCGGTGCAGAGTTGGCCTAGACCGTCCTCAGCTACAGAGATCAGGAGTTTTCTTGGTTTGGCGGGATATTATCGCCGGTTTGTTCAGGGATTTTCATCCATTGCTTCTTCATTGACTAAATTGACCCGGAAGGGTGCACCATTCGTGTGGTCGGATGAGTGCGAGGAGAGCTTTCAGAAGCTCAAGACAGCTTTGACCACAGCTCCAGTGTTAGTATTGCCATCAGCTTGAGGTTCATATACCGTTTATTGTGATGCCTCGAGAGTGGGGATAGGTTGTGTGTTGATGCAGGAAGGTAAGGTAATTGCTTATGCTTCTCGGCAGTTGAAGCCACATGAGAAGAACTATCCTGTTCATGATTTGGAGCTAGCCGCCATTGTTCATGCCTTGAAGATTTGGAGGCACTATTTGCACGGTGTGTCTTGTGAGGTGTATACCGACCATCGTAGTCTCCAGCACTTGTTCAAACAGAAAGACCTTAATTTGAGACAGAGGAGATGGCTAGAGTTGCTGAAGGATTATGACATCACTATATTATATCACCCTGGGAAGGACAATGTGGTGGCCGATGCTTTGAGCCGGAAGGTGGTCAGTATGGGAAGCTTGGCATATATTCCAGCTGAGGAGAGTCCATTTGCTTATGATGTTCGAGTGCTAGCTAATCGGCTAGTGAGGTTAGATATTTCGGAGCCCAGCAGGGTATTGGCTTGTGTTGTATCTCGATCATCTCTATATAATCGTATTTGTGAGCGCCAGTATGATGATCCACATTTGGCTGTCCTTAGGGACAGAGTTCGGCATGATGATGCTAGAGATGTCACCATTGATAGTGACGACGTATTGAGGATGCAGGGCCGGATATGTGTGCCCAATGTTGATGGCCTTCGTGAGTTGATTCTGGAAGAGGCCCATAGCTCGTGGTATTCTATCCATCCAGGAGCCGCGAAGATGTATCAAGATTTGAAACAGCACTATTGGTGGAGAAAGATGAAAATGGACATTGTCAGACATGTAGCACGGTGCCTCAACTGTCAGCAGGTTAAGTACGAGCACCAGAGGCCCGGTGGTGTATTTCAGCGCATTGTTATTCCCGAGTGGAAATGGGAGAGAGTCACTATGGACTTTGTTACTGGACTCCCTCGGACGGCGAGGAAGTTTGATTCTGTATGGGTGATTGTGGATAGACTGACCAAGTCAGCTCACTTCATTCCAGTTAGTACTACCTACTCATCGGAGCGGTTGGCAGCGATCTTTATTCGAGAGATTGTTCGGTTGCATGGAGTTCCGGTGTCTATCATATCCGACAGGGGTACTCAGTTCACTTCTCAGTTTTGGAGAGCATTTCAGCGAGAGATGGGTACGCGGGTTGAGTTGAGTACAGCATTTCACCCCCAGACAGATGGGCAGTCTGAGCGCACTATTCAGATCTTGGAGGATATGTTGCGAGCTTGTGTGATTGATTTTGGTGGTTCGTGGGATGAGTTCCTACCACTTGCCGAGTTTGCCTACAACAACAGTTATCAGTCGAGTATTCAGATGGCCCCGTATGAGGCATTGTATGGCAGGACGGTGTAGATCCCCCGTGGGATGGTTTGAGCCTGGTGAGGTTAGATTGATAGGGACTGAGTTAGTCCAGGATGCTCTGGATAGAGCAAAGTTGATCCAGGAGAGGCTTCGTACAGCACAGTCTCGTCGGAAGAGTTATGCGGACCGTAGAGTTCGAGAGTTGTCTTTCATGGTTGGTGACAGAGTATTGTTGAAGGTTTCACCTATGAAGGGTGTTATGAGGTTTGGGAAGAAAGGAAAGTTGAGTCCCCGGTACATTGGTCCTTTTGAGATACTTAGGAGAGTTGGAGAGGTGGCATATGAGTTGGCCTTGCCGCCCAGCTTATCCAGCGTTCATCCAGTATTCCATGTGTCTATGCTCGGAAGTACATTGGAGATCCGTCTCATGTATTAGATTTCAGCACCATTCAGCTTGATGGTGATCTATCCTATGATGTGGAGCCTATTGCCATTTTGGGACGGCAGGTGAGAAAATTGAGGTCTAAGGAGATTGCATCAGTTAAGGTTCAGTGGAGAGGTCGACCCGTGGAGGAGGCCACTTGGGAGATCGAGCGGGAGATACGGAGCAGATATCCTCACTTGTTTGAGACTTCAGGTATGTTTCTTGACCCGCTCGAGGACGAGCGTTTGCTTAAGAGGGGGAGAATGTGACGACCCGGCCCGTCGTCACGGGAATTACCACCCCGTTATGTTGAAATTGTATGTTTTATGCTTTTATATCGGTGTTAAAGTCTATCGGGTGAGTTAGGAGTGAATTGGATTGAAAATGAGGCATATAGCCTTTGTGAAGGAAACTTGAATAAGGAAAGTCAACCGGGAGTTGACTATTTGGTTAGAGGGCTCGGAATCGGATTCTGATGATTCGGTTAGTTCCGGGAGGTGATTTGTGACTTAGGGGAGCGATCGGAATTGAATTTGGAGGCCGGTGTAGAAATAGGCTTGAATTGGCTAAGGTTGAATTTTGGCGAAATCCGAACGGTAGGTGAGATTTTGATCCGGGGGTCGGAATGGAATTCCGACAGTTGCAGTAGCTCCGTTAGGTGATTTTGGATGTGGCTGCAAAATTTCAGGTCATTCGGACGTCGTTTGGTCGGGTTTTTGATTGAATGTGTAATTTGGAATGTTTTAAGGAATTTAGGCTTGAATTCGATGCGAATTATGGGTTTTGATGTTGTTAGACGTGTTTTGAGGATTGGAGCAAGTTCGAATGAGGTATTAAGATGTGTTGGTATGTTTGGATGAGGTCCGGGGGCCTCGGGGTGTTTTCGGATGGTTAAACGGGAGAAAATTGTGGAAAAAATTGCAGGTTGGGATCCTGCTTCTGTTGTTTCCGCTCCTGCGGAATTTTGGGGGCGCAGGAGCGAGTCCGCGAAGCGGACGAGGGGCGCAGGAGCAGCGGCTGGTTACGCCGAAGCGGAAGCCATTCCGCTGAAGCGAGGTCGCTGGTGCGAGCCGTAGAACAGGAGCGGACGGGGAGAAATGGGCATGGTCCGCGAGAGCGGAAGCTTCGCGCGAGCGAGACCGCCAAGCGGCCCTTTGTTCGCGAGGCGGAAATGGCCGGCTAGGCACGGAGCCGCTGAAGCGACCCTTTGGTCGCGGATACGGGTGCGTAGGAGCGGAAAATATTCCGCAGAAGCGAAAATCGGCTGTAAGTAAGTGTATCGGAAGTTAGAAAAATTTCAGAACATTTCACACATTTTGGGTCTCGGCTTTAGAGGCGATTTGGGCGATTTTGAAGAGAAATTCAAGGAAATCATCGGGTAATCATCTATGGACTTAAACTATGATTAGTATTGGTAATATTATGCAATTATATCATGAAAATGGAGGAATTTGGGGTAATTTATGGAGGATTTAGCCATAGTCTTGGACTTTAGAAAATCAAGGTTTTGAATGGGCAAATGGAGTTCGAATTTGGTAAAATTGATATGCTTAGACTCGTATTGAGATGAGGGTTCCGAATATGTGACTTTCGTGATTTTTCGATAAGCGTACCGAAAGTCGGGTTTTGACAACTTTGGGAATTTTGATGTAAATTGAGTTGTATTGATTGGGTGTAGTCCCATTGGCCTAATTTGTTGTATTTCTACTGTATTTGATCAGATTCTACGCGTGCGGAGCTTGATTCTCGTGGCAAGGGCATTGCGGAGTAGTCGTCGCGCCGTATTGAGGTGAGTAATAGATGTGGGTGATGACCGGCGGGTTCGAAACCCCGGTATACCACTTTGTGACGCTGTATAGCGGCGAGACACGCACACTCTTGAGAGTGCGGGGTCGATTATGAACTGGAGACTATATATTAGTCCAACTTGTTGATACTGTATTATTGGCTATTTTAGAGCCGTCGAACCTCCTTCTCGGATGGTTGCATATATATATATATATTGTGATAATGGCCGCTCTTGAGCCGAGGAACCCCCTTCTTGGGCGGTTGAGTATACATGTGGGCCGTGAGCCAGTTATTGGATCCCGCGAGGATCATTATCATTGTCTTATCACATAGACATGCTAGTTTACTACTAGTCCGCAGCTATTTTTGTTATTGTGCTAATTCCAATCTCTGGAACTTGATATTACTGTTTTCCAACTGAAAAATGATAAAAGAGTTTTCAAAAACTACTTTTGAGCCTGCGAGGTTGTATCTGCATATTAGGCGACTAGTAGTGGATCGGGGCACGCGCGCGCAGCGGGATATATGTTGGATCGGACTGCACGCGCGGGAATATCTCTATGAGATGTGCTTGGGTCGTAGGAGCCCCTCCGGAGTCTGAAACCCCACAGTGAGCACGGGTACCCAAAATTGGAGTCGAGCTACGCGCCGTAGCGGTCATATCATGCATTGCATTGCATTTAGCTACATCTGCTAGTTGTTATGCTATTTATTGATATTTGTTGGTACAGGTACAGTGAAGATTGATTCAATGACAGGGTAGCTGATTATAGTTTTACATAGTGCTTTATTGCGGATTTCTTATCTGCGCTGTCTTACCCTTGTTTATTACCACTGAGTCTGGCGGTACTCATTTTACTCCCTGCACCTTGTGTGCAGATCCAGGTACCTCTCAGCAGTGATCCAGTAGCTGTGCGAGGCGACATCTGTGGGATATACGAGGTAGCTGCAGAGTCCGCAGGACCCGATATTCCTTCCTATTGTCTTTTGATTTTGTATTGACTTTTCTTTCCGCACTTGGTATCTTGTAAACCTTTATACACTCATGTTCAGTAGAGGCTCATGACTCTTGACCCTTCAGTCTATGGGAGTTAGCATATTTTATGGGACTTGGTTCCCCGTTTTCGTTATATGTATCGCTGTTTTTCGTGAACTAATATGTTTAAATGGGTTAAACAAAGCTTCTAGCTCCGTTGTTGATATTGATTGGTCAGGCTGGCTTAGCAATGTGCTGGGCGCCATCACGACCGGATTTGGGGTCGTGACATTACTGCTACTTGCCTCAAGCTTCCAGTTGGAGAGTTTCTTGGTAAAAAAGTTGGAGCACTAACATTCAGGTTGCTTTTGGGACTTGTTGTTGTTTCCCCATCAATTTTTTTCACTGCTGCTGATTCAATCTCCTCTCCTGCACTATCCTTGTCATCCTCTCTGTCTTCCTCTTCCGATGTACCCACCAAAACTATCTGGCCAGTCATCTTCATCATCCTCTTCACGTTGATTAACCCACAACCTAGATTTGATAGATATGTCCCTTACATTGGCTTGTATAATATCATTATTATTCCCATTTGAAAGCATTAGTTTCCTAGATTCACCTTCAAACTCCCTAAACGAATCCACTGACTGAGACGGGACCTCAAATACGGAGGTGTTCAAAGTGACCAACGGTTGTTTCACCAAAGTAGTGTTCATCATCATTTCATTCTGGACGTTTTTGCTGATTTACTCAACATGAGGATTGGAAAATTGGAACCTAGGTGTATTGGAACTATGAGCTTGGTTTCCAAGTAGTTCAATCCCCATCTTACTCATTGAATTACTTTGTCGAACACCCAACTTTTCAACCAATTCTAGGCTACTTTGTCCTCCTCGATCCTTGTTGGGCATTAGTACCAGTTGTTTGGATATCCCACTATCATGTAGAACTGTTGCATCAACTTAGCGTCCCCAACAGTAGCTAGAGCCTCGAAAGAATTTGAGCTAGACCCAACATTGAAGTCAATTCGTCGAACACCTTTGTTCAGTTGTTTTGGTGAGACCATGTTCTTTGTGGGGATTTTTACTTGTTACGAAGTTCCAACCTCCTTTATTTTTATTCATATCAACTTCCTTATCATCCACAATCACCTTCCCACTTTTATTTTTCACCAATAACCTTTTATTCCCCACTATTTCAATCCCAGAAATCTGGGCATCAGCTTATTTTATCAAAGATTTGCTCTGCATTTTTGTTCTGACCAACTGCAGTTGGTTCCTGAGACTTCTTAGCCTCACTACCACTCTTATCTCCTCAGAAATAATTATCATGTCTCCTACTGCATTAGTTTGATCTCCAGCTGGTTTATCTGTTGCCTTACCAAAAGTTCCTTCTCCAACCTGTGCAATACCCGTATTCGTAACCTGCTGAACCACATATGCACTATGTGATATTTTAGCCTTTAATTACTAGCCTTTGCACCTGGAGAATTCCTATTATTTAGTCCCATTACCTTCCTGTAACTGCCCCTTAGAGACTTATTCAACAACTACCAATTCCTTACTAATTTGTACAGTTGCATCAACACGATTAGCAATACTCTTTGATCTTGTACCAATTGACCGAGTTTTTGAAGCACTAGCCAATTGTCATAGGCTTCTACAATTGGATTCACAACATTTGAGATTCTAGTTAATGCTGTTTTAGCAGACACATCTCGTGAAGGTGGAGATGGACCTTATCAAGTTTCGATCCATCAACTACAGTGTTTTCCTTAGCATCTAGATTCATCTTAACCTTAGTGTTCTTATTAACAATTTCCTTTCCTCCATCAATTTGTGAAGCATGTTGTTCAGCCAGTATTTGTTTTTCTAGTTGCCCAGCTCTTTTGGCATTAAGATAAGCTTTGAAATTTGTATTTTTTTTGTTGTTTTCTGTTCGACGTGAGGAGTAGAAAAATATAGTGTTGGAACATTAGAGCTGTGAGCATGTTTTCCCATAAGCTCCTCCACTAGATATTTGTTTGAAACATTTGGTCGAGCATGGTTGTTCCTCGCTAAATTGCCACTGGCCAGAGGTTTTTTGGCATTGTTTTTTCATGGTACTAACTCCTTGGATATCGCATTACCATTTAAACCAGTTGCATCACCTCCAACATCTCCATCAGTTACCATTTAAACATTTCCTTGTCATTATACTGTCATACCTGAAGTAGTTGCAAAATGACTCGAGAATAACAAACTTTCTTAGCTATAGAGCATTAGATTCATGTAGTAAGATTTGCTTTAGCAGAAAATCTAAATCTGTTGCCAATTTAAAATTTTAGGTGAAGAATTCTCAAAACACTGATTTGATATATTTGCTTGTATGATATGCATTTACAGATATACTAAAATACTTCAATCATGATACTATACATACTTTTGGGACATTAATGAAGCAGATTCTTGCAATTTTGTTTGTGTCCCTTTCTAGTTATAGACTTTTAGTTTCATAACCTTGCAAACTATTATCATTTTTGTTGTTTGGAAACATTTAATTCCTAATGACATAGTTATTTTATAATTTTAGGTCATACAGTATGATGTTTAATAATTTAGCGGGTGGAAAATTTTAATCTGACGAAGAGTTTCAGAGATTATTTGAAGATTGTTATTCGTTAAGATTAGTTATATAGTGACATTAGCTATTTACTTCAAACAATATGAGTTATTTTCAAGTGGATACAGGATCGCTTCTAATAAGGCAGGAACAAGTTACAAGAACTCCAGTCCTGGCTAACTACTAACCTCTAGGTAAACCTTAAACCACGATGCTCCAACACAACCCTATGAATGACCACCTGTCTTAAACCGGTTTCATGAGCACCACCGGTTAGGTCAACCTAACCAAGGTTTACTGTCGAGATTAGTAACTGCCTGGTCTATATAGTTCTTAACCTAAGACCTTATTAGGGTGATACAGTAAACAATTAATAGCAAAACATGCTTTTAATAACATGCAGAGAGACTAAGTCTAACACTTAATAATTTAGCCTATCATTTAGGCTAAATAATGACAAAATATAAAAGAGAAGATAGAAGAATAAACAGTACCGGAGACCCTGGATTTGTGGCCAAGTGACCTTTTTTGATTTTTCTATACAAACTTCAAAATATTACAAAGGATTTTTTACAAGAGAGAGAAGCTAGAGAGAAGGGAGAGCGTTGGCTAATGCCTGCCTCCTCCTAATCTAAACTGATCCTTATATAATGGATCGACTAATAATAAAACAAAATTCTAATAGTGTTGGCCGACACAATAATTACAATCTTGGCCGACAAGATAAAAGAAAATTCTATATACGTACAAATTACTTTATTAAAGTAGATTCCCTTCAAATAATTGAGGGGCCCTTTTATTAAAGTAGTTTGTCTTCATTACCTCGAATTCAATGGTGGGGTCTTCAATAATTCCAGCTTGTCTTCAATAATTCAAGCTTTTTCTTTTCCTTTTCCTTTTCTCTTTTCTGAAGCTTCTTCAGCATTTTTCTTCAATTTTTCAAGAAGGTCTTCAATTTCTTCAATATTAACATCTGCCTCCGAGGTGCTTTGAGCTTCCCCTGCTGCATATTCTTCATTGTTGGATATATTATCCAAAGAGGCCATTGATACATCATCATTAATTTCCATCCCGAAATTCTTAGCTAAATCCTTTTTTATTTCTTCAAAATACGAGGCCAGAATTTCTTTTTTGGAGATTGCTCCTTTCTTCATTTGAAGATTCTTAGTAATAACATCAAAAGGACTTGATTTATCCTTAGAAGTATTTTCTTTGTCCATTTTGACATATTCTTCTATCTTGGCTTGGATTTGCTGTATTAATTCCTCACCAAATAGTTTGCCCTGGGGGTCTGTCTGGAGTAGTTTGGTCCAGAATTTATTATAAAAAATTCTTTGAAGGCAAGGAATTCCTTCATCAGTATAACTACATTGGACATCCCACTTCATAATCCATGGGATTGAAAATTCTATAAAGAAATGCATTAGAGCAATACCATCGTAAAAGATATTATCTTTTTGTAATAAAATTATTTTGGGAGATATATCTACCCATTGAGCGTATAAACTCTTAAATAATGGAGAAAAATTTTCTATTGATGGACCATATAATTTCCACCATTTGAAAAACCAATTTGGAATTGGTTGATTGTTCATATTAGAACATAACTTGATGAACCAAGAATGCTTTCTATTAGGATTTTCATATAAAAAAGTTTTATTAAAACTTTCGATATAGTCCCAATAGTTAAATTTAACTTGGACTCTTTGTTCAGGATGAGTATATTCTCGATCCTTAAGGGTACTCATTCCCCATTCATCTGAAGGTATAACCTTCTTGATAATAATCTTAGAAAAATTATAAACTTTTCTTGTATTGGCAGGATAAAAATGCTGAATATCAGCTGATCCTGTAGTAGAGAGTATTATCTCATAGTGAGTCCTATATTATAAGCAGGAGTAGCGTATGACGATGTGTCAAAATACCTGTTCATTATTTGCCAGGGATTATCCTTCCATTTAAGGTCAGATTGTTCCAAAAGAATTATTAATTCTTTTGTATCTTTGCGGTTATAAACCTCGAGATTTTCACTACTATCCTCTGTTATTATTGAGGAGTAGGATGGTGTATTAGATGGTGTATTGGATGAAGTTCCTTCATCCTTCTTGGATTGTATAAAATCCATGAATTCTTTGTATAATGGATGATCCGTATTACCTCCAGTAAGATTGGCAGCTATGAGCTGTCTATTTCCCATTTGGGAGAGAATATTATTCTCTCTGCTATTATTTGAGTTTTTGCCTCTTCCTCTTCCTCGAGGAGGCCTATATGTCGGTCTCATTTTCTGCATTAAAGTAAAATTGTTATTAGAACAAATGACGATCTTCCATATTATCAAGATCGAGATCATGTATATGATCCCTTAAAGTACCATCATCATTAAAACCAACAATAGATGCAAAAGTAAAACTTGCTATCATGAAATCAATATCTGGACCTATCTCTTCATCTATAATATCATCTATTATAATATCCAGAATAAGACTCTGTAAGTCTCTAGGTAAAGGTATGACCTTCAGAATAGTAATGGTAGTCTTTTCACCAAGAAAATTTGTATAAAGACTCATAAAAGACAATATCTGAAATAAGAACTTATGAGTTCAAATATTCTCTAGTAAGAAAATCAGGAAGAGTATTATCCGATCCTTTTTTATAAAAAATTTCGAAATCAAAAGGTGCTAATAAAGCTTGCCACCTTGCAAACATTTGTTTTGAAACATCATGTTTGAAATCTTTATTAAAAATAAATTTTGCAGCTTGACAATCAGTCATAATAATAAATTTCTGATTATATAAATCAGTTTAAAATTTCATAACACATTTGACTATAGCAAGAATTTCCTTTGCCACAGTCGCATAATTTTTCTGGGCAGTATTCCACTTTCCAGAATAGAATTGAACAAGGTATTCTTGTTTATTAGTTGGTGAACACTGTTTTAAAATGCCACCATAGCCAATATCAGAAGCATCTGTTTCAACTATTTTCTGCCAAGTAGGATTGGCAAGAGTTAAACAAGGAAGGTTATAAACCTTCTGCTTAATTCTTTTGACTGAATCAGTATGATTGTCAGTCCATGCTTTAGGATTCTTCTTCAATCTATCATAAAGAAGAGCAGTATCCTGAGCAAGATCCATTATAAAAGGAGAGATATAATTAAGGCTACCAAGAAATCTTTGTAGCTGGGTTTTATCAGTAATTATATCAGGAAATTTAGTAGCAAATTCAATACTTCTATTAATAGGAATAATCCTACCTTTCTCAATATTATGACCCAAAACTCTAACCGAAGTTTGGAAAATCATCATTTTTGGTCTTGATATAACTAAACCATTTTGAATTATAATCTTCCTAAATAGATCTAGATGTTTGAAATGAGATTCTATATTTTTTGAAAATACAAGAATGTCATCAATATAAACTATGATAAAATCTGTATAAGGAAGAAAGATATCATTCATAATTTTTTGAAATTCTGATGGAGCATTTTTCAAACCAAAAGGCATAACATTCCATTCATATTGACCCATTGGCACATTAAAAGCAGTTTTATATCTATCTGATTCAGATATCTGGATTTGCCAATAACCTGATTTTAAATCAAATTTTGAAAATATAATGGCATTATGCAGTCTATCAAGTAAATCCTTTTTATTAGGAATAGGATATCTAATCCATTTTAAAACCTTATTAAGCGGTTTATAATTAATAACTAGACGTGGAACTCCTCGTTCTTGTTCAGCATGCTTATTCACATAAAAAGCAGTACAAGACCATTTAGACTTGGAGGGTCTAATTAAACCCTTTTGATGTAAGGAATCAATTTCCTTTTTGCATAACTCTAAATAATCAGAGTTCATTTGGCAAGGTCTAGCCTTGGTAGGAATATTATCCTCTAAGAAATCGTCCTCATAAGGAAGATTTATGATATGCTTTTTCCTACTCCAAAATTGGTTTGGGTGATCACCACATATAGAAGTAGATAACTGATTTTTGAGAAAGTTAAATTTCTCAATCAGTTTAGGATTTTTTAAATCCTGGTCAATAGTGATAGAACAAATTTCACTTTTTAAAAAATCAATTTGATTTTCTTTTTTAGAAATATTATTAGAAATAATCTCGTTTAGAAAACGTTGGACAGGTTGAGTTATAAAATCAAAAGTGATATTTTTACCACAATAAGTGCCTGTAAAACTTTTTGTATCCCAATACTCTTTGTATCCCAATGTACAAAAGGCATTAATTTTATAAAAAAAGGGACGCCTAGTATTACATCTCTATCTATGTCTTTAACTAAGACAAAGGTTTCCGGAATACACAAATCCTGTTGGCAAATATAAGCCTTAGGTAATTTATAAGAAATACCCATTGAAGAACCACTAGCGTTTTTTAAACGATGAGTGGTTTTGTGAAAATATCTAGAAGGTATTATCCCTTCTTTAACACAATTCAAATCTGCTCCACTATCAAATAAAGCAATAAACTCTTTTTTGAAATTGTAATCTATTAAAAGAGTTATTTTTATTAAAAACTTTTACGTAACAAAATACTGTAGTTTTTCTAAAAATTCTTCTTCGGAAAAATCAATGGACGCAAGCAAAGTGCTGGCAGTATTTTCTTCTGAAGAGCTTGGAGCTGTATTCAGCTCAGTAATTTTCACATTGGAGGTTGAAGTAATTACTTCAGAGTTTTTTAATCTAAAAACTCTTTCATCTAAAGCTATATGAGAGGTCTTTAATTCCGAGATTTGTTTTTTGAGATAAGTTATCTCTGTACTCAAATCTTGGACTGTAGCTGGTCTATCCAGCTGGGGTTTATCTTTCACCATTCTTTGAATTGTAGACATGGTGTAAGGTCTTGACGAGGATGGAATATCATCCACTTTTGAACTTTCCTCTAAATTAGTAGGAAGTTTATCAATAATTTGAGACCTTAATTCAGGGTCTTTAATAACCCTTAACAACTCTATCATGTTGTCGTTAGTCAAAACATTAAGTTCCAAGTCTTTAAATGTAACGACCCGGCCCGTCGTTACGGGAATTTCCACCCCGTTACCTTGCATTTACATATCTTATGCTTTTATATCAGTGTTAGAACCTATCGGATGAGTTAGGAATGAATTGAATTGAAAATGAAGCAAATAGCATGTTTGAAGGAAGTTTGAATATGGAAAGTCAACCTAGAGTTGACTATCGAGTTAGAGTGCTCGGAATCAGATTTTGATGATTCGACTAGTTTCGGGGGATCATTTATGAATAGGAGAGCAATCGGAATTGAATTTGGAGGTCCGGTGTAGTTTTAGGCTTGAATTGGCTAAGGTTGAATTTTGGCGCAATCCGAACGGTAGGTGAGATTTTTATCCGGGAGTCGGAATGGAATTCCGACAGTTGCAGTAGCTCCGTTAGGTGATTTTGGATATGCCTGCAAATTTCAGGTCATTCGGACGTCGTTTGGTCGGGTTCTTGATCGAATGTTAGTTTCGGAAGTTTTGAATAAAACTTAGGCTTGAATCCGTGTGTAATGGGTGATTTTGATGTTTACGATGGTGTTTTTATGTTACGAGCAAGTTTGAATGAGGTAATGTGATGTATTGGTGGCTTTGGTTGAGGTCCCGGGGGTCTCGGGATCATTTTGGATGCCTAACGGGCAAGTTTTGATTTTTGAAGTTGCTGCAGAAAAATTGCAGACAGTGATTGCTCTATGCGATCGCATAGAGCCATTGCGATCGCATAGAAGAGCCTGGAGGGGTGTGGAAAATGTGCTATGCGATCGCATAGCAAGGGGTGCGATCGCATAGGTTTGTCAGACTGCACATTGCGATCGCATAACCAGTGCTGCGATCGCAGAGAAGAAAAGGAGAGGTCCGGAAGATTGTGCTATGCGATCGCGGAGGTGCATTGCGATCGCATAGAAGGGGAAATTGGAAGGAAAATTTAACTCTATGCGATCGCATAGAGTCATTACGATCGCATAGAAGGATTTTGTCTGGCAGTGAAATTAAATTGCAGAACAGAGGCTTACGGGTTCATACACCCCAAAACACCATTTTGAGCCCTAGAGAGAAGAAATCACGGGAAAACGCTGGGAAATCATCGGGTATTCATCGGAGGTAAGTTTCTTGACTCAAAAACATCATTTTATGGTAGAATTCTTCATGAATTTGGGTAGAAATTGTGAAGGATTGTGGCCTAGATATTGAAAACGAAAATTTGGGTTTTGAAAGGCCAATCGAACTCCGATTTTGGTAAATTTTATATGTATGGACTCGTGGCGAGACGAGGGTTCTAGAAATATGAGTTTCGAAATTTTTCGAGATGTGGGCCCGGGGCTCGGGTTTTGCAAATTTCATGATTTTTGATATTTTTCGAGTTCTTTCGATTGGGTTATGTTCCATTAGCCTATTTTGATATATTTGTGCTGATTTGTGCTAGTTTTGACGTGCGTGGATGCCGATTCGAGGAGCTAAGGCGTCGCGGGCATGAGCTTTCGTCGGTTCGAGGTGGGTAATTCTTGTAAATGATGTCCTGAGGGTTAGTAAATCCCGGACTTGCACATCTTAGTGCTGTGTTGAGGTGACTTGCATGCCGAATAACGGGCGTGGGGTAGTGCACCATTGGGGATCGTGACTTGGTCCGTCCCGCGTAATAAATAATAACACCTAATTGTTGAAATGAATTGGACTAATTATCATGTTTGGGCTTCGTGCCAATTATTTGAGTCCTTCGGGGATTGGTATCACTGTTTTGATAACACTGTGCTTATTTTATTCTAAAGTTAAGGTTTTAAATGGTATTTTGCTATTCAGCATTCTTATAAGGTTATGAAAAACTTGAACAAGGTCTAAATAACATTTTTGTTGTGAACTAATATGAAATTGTTGCCCGTAGGGCTTTCTTGATTATTTGTTAGACTGATTGGGGCCGAGGGCCATATGTTAGGGCATGACATTTTATGTGAGCATATGCATACACATGCATGGATCGGATTGCACGCCGCGGTGGTATATGGATCGGGCTGCGCGCCGCAGCAGGTATGATATTAATATTGTGCTTGGGCTGTAGGAGCCCCTCCGGAGTCTATACCCCCACAGTGAGCACGGGTACCCAAATTGGATCGGGCTACACGCCGTAGCGGTCATATGCATTGCATGGCATACATACATTGGTTTACGTGTACTACGTGGCATAACATTTAGCACTCATATATTACTGGCACACATGCATTAGTTGCTTTATTGACCAGATCTCCTGGTGTAAATTGATAAGGAGTGCTAAGCCCGAGGGGCTGATTTGAGTGCGGACTTGCACTGTTTGAGATTGTTCCAGGTATGGGCATGTTATCATGAAAGAAAGTAGCTAAAATTGAGATTTCTAATAATCTACTCACATATGCTGAAAAGGAATAAAATGATAGTGTTTTGAAGTTTAATGATAATTCTGTATTGTGTAGCAAGAGATAGTGCCTTGCGTGGTTTTCTTCCCTTCAACATTATTTACTTTTATTACCGCTGAGTTGGAAGTACTCACACCCGACTCCCTGCACCTTGTGTGCAGATCCAGGTACATTACAGCAGAGCCGATTCCATTGCGGCTCGGGAGTGCTTTTGGACAGTCGAGGTAGCTGCCAGCGTTCGCAGGACCTGATTATCTAGTTTGTCTATATTTTGTTCGGATCATCCCACACTTGTGCACAGTTATATTCACTATTTACACTTGTATATTCTGTAGAGGCTCATGACTCTTGACCCTTCGGTCTATGGGAGTTGGCACGCGTTGGGACTTGGTTCCCTGTTTTTAATATGTATCTATCACTGTTGAATTATTTCCGTATGTTTAAATTGGATAAAGTGAGCTTATGGCTTCGTGATTGTTGTTAATTGGTCGGGCTGGCCTAGCAGTGTGCTGGGCGCCATCACGACCGGATTTGGGGTCGTGACATTAAACTGGGAATAAATATTAGAGAGTTCATCATTAGGAACACAACATTGGTTGGAGCATTGTCCCTTATTATAGAACTCTTGGTCACTTTCAGAAGATGAAATATAATCTTCTTCTTGAAGTACTCTCAAGTCTTCACTAGTTGAAGACTCATGACCTGATTCATAATCGGAATTCTCCGGAGAGGAATTTAGGAGAATCTTATAAAGAGAATCTTTAATATTCTCATCTAGATCAAGTTCTTTAATTTTGTCCTTGATCCTGCAATCTCTTGCATAATGGCCTATTCTGCCACATTTGTAACAGGCTTGAGGGTTTTTGGTTTTAACAAAACCCTTTCTGGCTTTATGAAAAGCCTTTCTTCTTTGGGTCTTATCACGCCTTTTTTCAGGCGAACCCTTTCTCCTTTTGAAGTCCTTATGCTTATGAGACTTCTTCCTTTTTGAAGGAATATCAATGGCGAACTGTTCACAAAATTCACCTAATTGTTGTCTCTCATTGAGACGATGTTTCTTAATTTCTTGGCTTAGCTTAATCTCATTGAAAAGAGCTAAACCTTCCTGAGTGCATACACTAATAAGCTTACCATATGAGTAAGCTTCATAAGCAATACTCATTCATGTACCTCTAAGGACCTTTCGAATCCTTTCAGCAAACAAGGAAGGAAGACCATCTATGAATTTAGCCTTCCAGTGAGTACTATTACTCTCTGGTAATTCCATCACTCGGGATAAGAAAACATCTTTGTACCATCTAAAAGATGTGAGGGTCGGACATCTCAAATTCTGAAGCATAGTCCTAATGGTCTCACTATTATCGGACCATCTTCCAGAAAAATGTTCTATAATATTAAGAACTAATGAATAGACTGCATTTTGAACAGTCTTATCACCCTCGATTTTGGTTGCTTTCATGATCTCAATACGTTGATCATGAGTGAGATAATTATCCCACCAGCCTTTAAGCTGACCAGTAAATCCAGCAATAAGCATTTCTGCTATTTCTTTATCTTCATTCTTATTAACCTTACAGATCGTACTGTACATAAGCATTCTATGTACCATGGTATAAATTTGTCTTTCAAGCAAGACCATCTATATTCCATTCATAGATATCAGACCCACTATAACCTTGGTAATAGTGGTCATTATCAAGTTCTTCCAAAAGAACATCCTGAGGGGTTGGTCTTGGATAGTAGAACATCCTTTGGTAAGGTTTACCAGCATATTTTTTAGAGATTTTATTAATCTCATCATTCACCTGAATTCTTTTACCTTTATCAGGTCTATGCTCTAGAGTTAAAGGACTACTCTTAAACTCTGCAAACTTCTTAGTAAGAAGTTCTTCCAGATCATTAAGACTTTTGGTTTTAAAGTCTTTTACCTCCGGTGGAGGTTGGATACTGGTTGTAGCAATTTGCTCTTTACCTTTATCCTCCTTATGAGAAATCTTTTGGACCTCTGCTATTAGCTTGTCCAATTTCTCTTGGATTGTAATAACCTGTTCTCCCAGAATACTAACATACATGTTAGTATAATTATTCTGAGTAAGCATAGTATTCAGGTTTTTAGCAGTAATAGTTGCTACATCATTTTCTAATAATTTCGAAAATGCAGTAAAGTAAACAAGTTTGTCTTTTTCCCTGTAACGACCCGGCCCGTCGTTACGAGAATTACCACCCCGTTATGTTGTAATTACATTTTTTATGATTTTTATATCAGTGTTAGAGTCTATCGGGTGAGTTAGGAGCGAATTGGATTGAAAATGAGGCAAATAGCATTTTTGAAGGAAACTTGAATAAGAAAAGTCAACCCGGAGTTGACTATTTGGTTAGAGGGCTCGGAATCGGATTCTGATGATTCGGTTAGTTCCGGGAGGTGATTTGTGACTTAGGGGAGCGATCGGAATTGAATTTGGAGGCTCGGTGTAGAAATAGGCTTGAATTGGCTAAGGTTGAATTTTGGCGAAATCCGAACGGTAGGTGAGATTTTGATCCGGGAGTCGGAATGGAATTCCGACAGTTGCAATAGCTTCGTTAGGTGATTTTGGATGTGCCTGCAAAATTTCAGGTCATTCGGACGTCGTTTGGGTCGGGTTTTTGATCGAATGTGTAATTCGGAAAGTTTTAAGAAATGTAGGCTTGAATCCGTGTGTAATTGGTGATTTTGATGTTTAGGATGGTGTTTTTATGATTGGAACAAGTTCGTATTGCGTTTTGGGGTATGTTGGTGGTTTTCGTTGGGGTCCCGGGGGCCTCGGGGTGAATCCGGACCAGCATCCGGCATTTGGAAGCAAGAAGTGATCTGCTGTAAATTGCAGATCACTGGGCATAAAATAAGCCTTCGCGTTCGCGAAGGAGGGTCCCGCGTTCGCGAAGGCCAGGTTCAGTAAGGCATCGCGTTCGCGAGGGCAGTGCCGCGTTCGCGTAGGTTGGGGCCAGTTGGCCATCGCGTTCGCGATGGGTTGGATCGCGTTCGCGTAAGAGGAAAAGGTAAGGCATCGCGGACGCGTGGCTTCACGTCGCGTTCGCGTAGAGTAAAAATCCGGAGCTGGGAAGTTGACCTTCGCGGACGCGTGAAGGTGTGTCGCGTTCGCGAAGGGTATTTTGGGCAGAGCTTCGCGGACGCGTGAGAGGCGTCGCGAACGCGTAGAAGAAGGGTCTCTGGCAGTGAGTTTAAGTTCAGAACAGACCAGTCGCGGGTTTAATACCCAAAACCGCCATTTTTGAGTTCTAGAGAGAGAAACTCACGGGAATTGCTGGTAATTCATCGGGGATTCGTTGGAGGTAAGTTTTGTGGCTTAATTACATCATTTTAGCATGAAATCATGGGTTAAATTTCTGTAAATGGAAGATTAAAGGTGGGTTTGAGCCCTAGGCCTAAATTAAAGAAAAACACTGATTTGAGTGGGTAAATGGAGTCCGATTTTGGTAAATTTTATATGCCTAGGCTCGTATCGAGATGAGGATTCCGGATATGTAACTTTTGTAATTTTTCGACAAGCGTGCCGAAAGTCGGGTTTTGACAACTTTGGGAATTTTGATGTAAATTGAGTTGTATTGATTGGGTGTCGTCCCATTGGCCTAATTTGTTGTATTTCTACTGTATTTGAGCAGATTCTACGTGTGCGGAGCTTGATTCTCGTGGCAAGGGCATTTCGGAATAGTCGTCGCGCTGTTTTGAGGTGAGTAATAGATGTGGGTGATGACCAGCGGGTTCGAAACCCCGGTATACCACTTTGTGACGCTGTATAGTGGCGAGACACGCACACTCTTGAGAGTGCGGGGTCGATTATGAACTGGAGACTATATATTAGTCCAACCTGTTGTTACTGTATTATTGGCTATTCTAGAGCCGTCGAACCTCCTCCTCGGATGGTTGCATATATATATATTGTGATAATGGCCACTCTTGAGCCGATGAACCCCCTTCTTGGGCGGTTGAGTATACATGTGGGCTGTGAGCCGGTTATTGGATCCCGCGAGGATCGTTATCATTGTCTTATCATATAGACATGCTAGTTTACTACTAGTCCGCAGCTATTTTTGTTATCATGCCAATTCCAATCTCTGGAACTTGACATTACTGTTTTCCAACTGAGAAATGATAAAAGAGTTTTCAAAAACTATTTTGAGCCTGCGAGGCTGTATCTGCATATTAGCTGACTAGTAGTGGATCGGGCTGCGCGCCGCAGCAGGATATATGTTGGATCGGACTGCACGCCGCAGGAATATCTCTATGAGATGTGCTTGGGCTGTAGGAGCCCCTCTGGAGTCTGAACCCCCACAGTGAGCACGGGTACCCAAAATTGGAGTCGGGCTACACGCCGTAGCGGTCATATCATGCATTGCATTGCATTTAGCTACATCTGCTAGCTGTTATGCTATTTATTGGTATTTGTTGGAACAGGTACAGTGAAGATTGATTCTATGACAGGGTAGCTGATTATAGCCTTACATAGTGCTTTATTGCGGATTTCTTATCTGCACTGTCTTACCCTTGTTTATTACCACTGAGTCTGGCAGTACTCATTTTACTCCCTGCACCTTGTGTGCAGATCCAGGTACCTCTCAGCAGTGATCCAGTAGCTGTGCGAGGCGACGTTTGTGGATATTCGAGGTAGCTGCAGAGTCCTCAGGACCCGATATTCCTTCCTACTGTCTTTTGATTTTGTATTGACATTTCTTTCCGCACTTGGTATTCTTGTAAACCTTTTATACTCATGTTCAGTAGAGGCTCATGACTCTTGACCCTTGGTCTATGGGAGTTGATGTATTATGGGACTTGGTTTCCCGTTTTCGTTATATGTATCACTGTTTTTCGTGAACTAATCTCTTAAAATGGGTTAAAGAGAGCTTCTAGCTCCGTTGTGGATATTGATTGGTCAGGCTGGCTTAGCAATGTGCTGGGCGCCATCACGACCGGATTTGGGGTCGTGA
Organism: Nicotiana noctiflora; assembly: GCA_032618575.1. Lineage (NCBI taxonomy): Eukaryota > Viridiplantae > Streptophyta > Magnoliopsida > Solanales > Solanaceae > Nicotiana > Nicotiana noctiflora. The sequence goes on from JASVEL010001182.1 coordinate 241,532, forward strand.
CAAGTTGGTATCAAAGCCTAGGTTTACTAGGCCTCGTGAGTCTTGAGCCGGTTAGTAGAGTCTTGTGGATCGGTACGGGGACGCCTGTACTTATCCTCGGGAGGCTGCGAACCTTTAGGAAACACTTCACATTTCTTGGAATTCTTGTCGTGCGTACTTGATTCAGCTTGAGATATACCTTTTTGAAACTCCTTCCGCACGTCTGTGTACGCTTCGAGCGCTCAGTAGTGTAATTGCCTTATGGCTTGTGATTTCCTCGAACGAGGGCGAGATATAATCTCCATGAGTTCATGTTGGGCCAGTCAGGATGACTTGAGGCTGGACCTTGTTTATGACTTGAGCATCGAGGTGCTGATTTTATGAGTAGTGGCAATAGATAATGTATTGAGGGTTTGAAACCCCGTATTTGCACTATACAGTGCTGTGCTGAGATGGAACAACTTGTTAATAAACCAGAATGGTATAAAAAGGAATACGATTAATTCATGGTATGTGTTTGAAGTGATGAGTCTTGCAGATATTATGCAGCAAAGCCTTTGAGTGCTGGCAGTTGTGTAACTTGATATGGGTATAAGGACTCAGTCCTGGCAGTTTAACTTATGCAATGTAATTGGGAGAAAGAGTTTATGATGTGTTTCATCATGGTATGAAAATGAGTATATTCCTGTCGATATGCGAAGCGTGGAATATGTAATGAGTTTTCTCTATATGGGATCATGAAAGTTCTTGACTAGTTGAGTGCGCTGATGTTTGCGGCGTAGGAAAGGAATATGAATTTCCATGCTATCTTAGTGTGGTGTGGCATATGCGATGTGTGATGGAAAGTTGATAATGACATATTCAAGGTTTTAGATCAGTTCATAATATATGGGGAGTCAATAAAATTATGGAGCAGCGCGGACAGCTGCTGGTGATTTAAGAAAATGGTACTGCTATTCTAGTAATTTGGCAGGGTATATGGTGCAAAGGGACAAGGTAATGTAAACTGATAATATCCAGTGGTATGGTGGTATTCTCTTGTTGGATCGACTAAAATAATTGAGTCGTTGATGGCATAGTGAAATTCCTGAATGGTTTTCGTGGTATGAAAGGACGCTTGATGTGCGTTATGTATTTGTACAGTGAAGTACGGGATCAGGCATAGTGATTCATGTGTTATATATGTGTTGGAGACTTGAAGTTCTCGTTAGTCCGCTTATGCGGTGGTTGTATATCGTGTGTATCAGCACTGTTTAGTGATTATTGGAAATTGGAAGCCCTAGTGGCTATCTCGTTACTTGATGTGATGAATTTGGATTGTGATACTTGATTGCTGACTTGTTGTCATGGGACAGGTCGTCTAGACAAATGAGCTATGGACTATGTCGGAAAATGGCACAAATTGCGTAGCAGAGAGCATCAGAGTATGCTCCAACAGAGTAGTTGTACCCAGGACCAGCGGACGGCTGGTAGGCATAGCTTTGTCAGTTGGACATTAGTGGCGGATGTTAGTGTAGAAGTATCTACCATTGATTAGTTCTGGTATTGAGGAACTTTGTTGGATGCGTTTCTTGTGGCCAAACTTGAGGCTATATATGTTTAATATGATGAGTAACTTGACTCGACGCGTATTTATTTGGCGAGGGTTACTTGGATCGGGTGGCACGCCGCCACAGGTATGGTATCTGGATCGGGTGGCACGCCGCCACGGGTATGTCATTGGAGCGGGTTGCACGCCTCAACAGAATATTTTGAAAATATAGTTATTTATATGCTACCTGGTATACAATATTTCCTCGCTTCTGAGGAAAAGTCCGTTTCGAGTATCGCTTGGTGAATGACACATCGGTTGTGTCCTTTCAGGATTTGATAGCATACGTTAATTGTTTCACCGTGGGTGAGGTTGATTGCTTGGGTTCAAGACCTAGATATGTGCATGGCTAACCGTTTTGAGCTTGGTGGCTTGAGGTGCTTCATGAGTAATAATGTTGGGATAGAATCACGAATCGTGGCAAGGCCACGTGATGTTATGACCTCTCGAGAAGGATTCAGGTACTCTATTTCTATAATGCGAGACACGATCTCAGTTCTATGTTATGATGGCACAGAGGAATTGAATTGCAGCTCTTTGCTGGAGACAGTTGTCAGGATTTGAGCTGTCATGATTCGAGTGTGTTCGGACGTTTCTATTGGAGCCTATGTTGTGCTCGTCGTGGCTTAGGCCGGTGTTGAGGTGTCAAATCACCAGTGCGGTGTGTTATAATCGAAATGATCGTTGGAGCCAATAGTGAGTGTGAGTATATGTGATTTGAGCTGGTCAGAAAGGTAATACCGAGATTTGGCTCCGAATTCTGTTGTAGTATCAATTAAAAGGGAAATGGATTCATGAATGGTTGACATGAGAGATGGGTTCGATATATCGCGTGTGCGGTTGCCGTTGGCAGGATATGAAGGTGTTGGAATAAGACTCTATCTAATAAAAAAGGTTTTTCAGTTGGTATTTGGTTATCGTGAGAAATTATTGTGATTAGAGACTATTGTCTCGAGTGATTGGGTTGTTTGATACATCATATGATCTCACCCGGAGTAGTGAATATGGGTTATTGCAGTGGATTCGAGTGTATCCTGAGTATAGGCATGGGATTTGCATTTGGCATATGATTTCAGAAAGTACAACGTGATTTATGGTTCAGATGGTCTGTGAAATTCGGACTATATGGTGTTTTCGGACTTATGTGAGATTGGGTGATGTATGATTGCCCGGATATATGCTTGGTAAGGTCATTCGGCTATTGGGTTGCTTCTAGTACAACTCTGAGTACGCTCGAGGACGAGCGATTGTTTAAGTTGGGGAGAATGTAACGACCCGGCCCGTCGTTACGAGAATTACCACCCCGTTATGTTGTAATTACATTTTTTATGATTTTTATATCAGTGTTAGAGTCTATCGGGTGAGTTAGGAGCGAATTGGATTGAAAATGAGGCAAATAGCATTTTTGAAGGAAACTTGAATAAGAAAAGTCAACCTGGAGTTGACTATTTGGTTAGAGGGCTCGGAATCGGATTCTGATGATTCGGTTAGTTCCGGGAGGTGATTTGTGACTTAGGGGAGCGATCGGAATTGAATTTGGAGGCACGGTGTAGATATATGCTTGAATTGGCTAAGGTTGAATTTTGGCGAAATCCGAACGGTAGGTGAGATTTTGATCTGGGAGTCGGAATGGAATTCCGACAGTTGCAGTAGCTCCGTTAGGTGATTTTGGATGTGCCTGCAAAATTTCAGGTCATTCGAACGTCGTTTGGTCGGGTTTTTGATCGAATGTGTAATTCGGAAAGTTTTAAGAAATGTAGGCTTGAATCCGTGTGTAATTGGTGATTTTGATGTTTAGGATGGTGTTTTTATGATTGGAACAAGTTCGTATTGCGTTTTGGGGTATGTTGGTGGTTTTCGTTGGGGTCCCGGGGGCCTCGGGGTGAATCCGGACCATCATCCGGCATTTGGAAGCAAGAAGTGATCTGCTGTAAATTGCAGATCACTGGGCATAAAATAAGCCTTCGCGTTCGCGAAGGAGGGTCCCGCGTTCGCGAAGGCCGGGTCAGTAAGGCATCGCGTTCGCAAGAGCAGTGACGCGTTCGCGTAGGTTGGGGCCAGTTGGTCATCGCGTTCGCGATGGGTGGGATCGCGTTCGCGCAAGAGGATCAGTTATGCATCGCGTTCGCGAGGATGGGTTCGCGTTCGCGTATAGGGAAGACTGTGAAGCATCGCGACGCGTGGGGCAGGTCGCATTCACGAAGGGTATTTTGGTCAGAGCGTCGCGGACGCGTGAGAGGCGTCGCGGACGCGTGAGAGGCGTCGCGAACGCGTGAGAGGCGTCGCGAACGCGATGAAGAAATTGGGCTGGCAGTGAAATTAAAACCAGAACATAATTGAGTTCTAGAGAGAGAAACTCACGGGAATTGCTGGTAATTCATCGGGGATTCGTTGGAGGTAAGTTTTGTGGCTTAATTACATCATTTTAGCATGAAATCATGGGTTAAATTTCTGTAAATGGAAGATTAAAGGTGGGTTTGAGCCCTAGGCCTAAATTAAAGAAAAACACTGATTTGAGTGGGTAAATGGAGTCCGATTTTGGTAAATTTTATATGCCTAGGCTCGTATCGAGATGAGGATTCCGGATATGTAACTTTTGTAATTTTTCGACAAGCGTGCCGAAAGTCGGGTTTTGACAACTTTGGGAATTTTGATGTAAATTGAGTTGTATTGATTGGGTGTCGTCCCATTGGCCTAATTTGTTGTATTTCTACTGTATTTGAGCAGATTCTACGTGTGCGGAGCTTGATTCTCGTGGCAAGGGCATTTCGGAATAGTCGTCGCGCTGTTTTGAGGTGAGTAATAGATGTGGGTGATGACCAGCGGGTTCGAAACCCCGGTATACCACTTTGTGACGCTGTATAGTGGCGAGACACGCACACTCTTGAGAGTGCGGGGTCGTTTATGAACTGGAGACTATATATTAGTCCAACCTGTTGTTACTGTATTATTGGCTATTCTAGAGCCGTCGAACCTCCTCCTCGGATGGTTGCATATATATATATTGTGATAATGGCCACTCTTGAGCCGATGAACCCCCTTCTTGGGCGGTTGAGTATACATGTGGGCCGTGAGCCAGTTATTGGATCCCGCGAGGATCGTTATCATTGTCTTATCATATAGACATGCTAGTTTACTACTAGTCCGCGGCTATTTTTGTTATTATGCGAATTCCAATCTCTGGAACTTGACATTACTGTTTTCCAACTGAAAAATGATAAAAGAGTTTTCAAAAACTACTTTTGAGCCTGCGAGGCTGTATCTGCATATTAGCTGACTAGTAGCGGATCGGGCTGCGCGCCGCAGCGAGATATATGTTGGATCGGACTGCACGTCACAGGAATATCTCTATGAGATGTGCTTGGGCTGTAGGAGCCCCTCCGAGTCTGAACCCCCACAGTGAGCACGGGTACCCAAAATTGGAGTCGGGCTACGCGCCGTAGCGGTCATATCATGCATTGCATTGCATTTAGCTACATCTGCTAGTTGTTATGCTATTTATTGGTATTTGTTGGAACAGGTACAGTGAAGATTGATTCTATGACAGGGTAGCTGATTATAGCCTTACATAGTGCTTTATTGCGGATTTCTTATCTGCGATGTCTTACCCTTGTTTATTACCACTGAGTCTGGCAGTACTCATTTTACTCCCTGCACCTTGTGTGCAGATCCAGGTACCTCTCAGCAGTGATCCAGTAGCTGTGCGAGGCGACGTTTGTGGATATTCGAGGTAGCTGCAGAGTCCGCAGGACCCGATATTCCTTCCTATTGTCTTTTGATTTTGTATTGACATTTCTTTCCGCACTTGGTATTCTTGTAAACCTTTTATACTCATGTTCAGTAGAGGCTCATGACTCTTGACCCTTGGTCTATGGGAGTTGATGTATTATGGGACTTGGTTTCCCGTTTTCGTTATATGTATCACTGTTTTTCGTGAACTAATCTCTTAAAATGGGTTAAAGAGAGCTTCTAGCTCCGTTGTGGATATTGATTGGTCAGGCTGGCTTAGCAATGTGCTGGGCGCCATCACGACCGGATTTGGGGTCGTGACATTCCCCCATTTGGAAAGATTATTGTGGCGGAAATACTGATTTAGTGGTTTTCCCACTAGTAAGTATAAAATCCCTTTCTAAAACAGAGATATAGTTATAAACATGTTTAGACATGAACCAAGGAACAAAAACAATAATTTTGTTCTTTTTGCTAATATCAGTATAAAAATCATTTCTAAAAAATTGTATTAAATCACTAGTCATGTTTTCATGAAACCATTTTCTGAAAACAGCCCATCTGGGTTTTAGAAATTCTTCTAAAATTAATTTTCTTGCCGGTGAACCCGGACTAAAATCTATTTGGTTTTCAGACATCATTATCAACACCATTTGAAAAATCCATTTCGGATGGAGTAGGTTCAAGATCTGAATTAATCTTGACAATATTATCTAAACCAATTTTTATACTATCAATTCTGTTATTATCTCTAATTTGAGATGTGGAAGCTCTAGATGGAAAATCTATCACATAATCAATCGGAGAAATATAAGAAGAATTTGATCTAGTCAATCTAGATGATGAACTGATATTATCAGTCTGAATAGGTTCATTGAACCTAATCTTTACTGTACCATCTGAGGTTTATTCAATAGGTTCATTGAACCTAATTTTTACTGTACCATCTGAGGTTTGTTCAATTTGTGTAACCTCAGTATTACCAGTATTTTGAGGGGCAACTGCTTCCTCTATGACCCATTCTTTTGGGAAATCAATTTCATCCCATTTAATAGGTCTTCTGGTAGTTACTTTGGATTTACCAAAGTTAGTTTCTATAAGAATAGTTTCATTTTTGAAATCCATAATTTTGCACATAGGATTTAAAGTATATAAAGGTTTAAAATAAATCCTATAACAAATACATATAACTTCTGTGCCAGGCAAATAATCATAACCATGTAATTTAATGCTAAGTATTAAAGCATTCAAAGAGTTCTCATCACTAAGAGAAATCTGTAAATTCGGATAAGCATTAAAATAAACAGGGTCATATGCTAAACTGGTTTGCACAGTCCCTATAAGAGACTTTTTCCAGTTCTGGTTTCTGCCATCTCTGAGAGCTGCTATAAAGCTTTCAGGTAAACCTCTTAAAGTAAGTGGCTTGAAGGCAACTTGTATTAAACCAATATGTATAAATCTATGTGAATCCCTATAAGGGGCGAAATCACTTTCGGATAATAATCTGAAAGTAGCATGATCACTATCTACAGTGATAGTCTCTTCAGTAGTCTTAACTACTTGTTTCAAACCTATTTTTCCAAAGGTACCTAATTGGTATATTACCTTAGGTTTGACTAATGGTATAGTCCATTTATTAAGAAGATCTAATTGTTGGGGCATTTCATATTCCTATTTCCTACTGTTTTTAACAGTAGTCTTCTTCCTAATGATATTCATTAAGAAAACAGTGTTAAACTTAGCTTCTACAGTTACTAAACTACATGGCACTGATACCAAGTGGATACAGGATCGCTTCTAATAAGGCAGGAACAAATTACAAGAACTCCAGTCCTGGCTAACTACTAACCTCTAGGTAAACCTTAAACCACGATGCTCCAACACAACCCTATGAACGACCACCTGTCTTAAACGGGTTTCATGAGCACCACCGGTTAGGTCAACCTAATCAAGGTTTACTGTCGAGATTAGTAACTGCCTGGTCTATATAGTTCTTAACCTAAAACCTCATTAGGGTGATACAGTAAACAATTAATAGCAAAACATGCTTTTAATAACATGCAGAGAGACTAAGTCTAACACTTAATAATTTAGCCTATCATTTAGGCTAAATAATGACAAAATATAAAAGAGAAGATAGAAGAAGAAACAGTACCGGAGACCCTGGATTTGTGGCCAAGTGACCTTTTTTGATTTTTCTATACAAACTTCAAAATATTACAAAGGATTTTTTACAAGAGAATATTTGAACTCATATTCGTTAAGATTAGTTATATAGTGACATTAGCTATTTACTTCAAACAATATGAGTTATTTTGTTAAGGTTTTGTGATATTAATATCTTGGATTAGTACTTTCTTTTGTTCGTTAAGATTTAATGAGATATACTGTAGTTTTATGAATTAATATTAATATGTTTTGTTATTTGCATTATTTTTTGATCGAATATAGTAGCTATTATTAATGGTGGCTAAACTTACCGTTATAACTTGTGAATTTTAGTGCCAATTTAACAGGATTAAGACATTTATACAGGGTATTGTAACCATTATATTGCTATTAAAGATGATTTTTAGCGGCAATTTAATTGACTTTGCTATCCATTAAAATGGACGCAAAAGGGGCATACTAATAAGTTTTTTGAAGAGATATTGTTGCCAATTTAATTGCCACAAAATAATTACCTCTAAAGGTATGGACTTTTAGCGATAAATATTTTGAATTTAGCGACTACAAAAATGGACGTTAAAGGAGCATTTTAGTCATTTTTAAAATGGGTTTAGCAGTTATAATAATTGCCATAAACAATTGCCATTAAAACGGATGAGTTTTAGCGGCGATAAATCATACCTTTTACTAGCTTTTGGCAGAAATACTGCTAAAGGCTTTACTGACCATGACATTACCGGCTAAAGGTCAATTACCGGTAAATGATATAACGGCTATTGTTATTGCCGCCAATACTGTTTTTTACTGCCACTAAAGGTCTTTTTTATAGTAGTATGATGACTAAGAGAATACATTGCAGAAGGTTCTGAAGTTTGCCCTCAGCACTTGCAGCAGTACCAAACTTCTTTCTTTTTTGTGATTTGAAATTTGATGGGAAACCGTGCAATTTATAGCATTTCTCAATTGTATGACCATGTTTCTTGCAAGACAAAGTAATATTTGACTTTTGGTTGCTTGAATCAAAATTCGCCCTTGATGTATATTGTTTTGTAGATGACAGTTGAGAAAGGAATCTGTTAATGTTAGAACTTGCATTAAAAGAAGCTGAATCTGAATTAAGTTGCGCATTGAGTACAACTTGTCTCTGTTTTTCATCTTGCAACAAGACATTGTAGACAATATCAAGGGAATCATTAAGATGTTTCTTCTTACCCCCACATAAATCTCATTAAGACCTATGAGGAATTGATGAACCATGTTCTCTTCTTTTTCCTTCTAGAGCCCCTCCTTAGCACACAAACACAAGAATTTGCATGACTCATACACATAACCCCTAATTCGTCACAGAGTTTCTTAAGTTTGTTGAAATATGAAGCTATGTCGAGAGCCCCTTGATAAGTGGAAGCAAGTTCTCTCTTTATTTCAAACACCTTAGTTTCATTAACAGTCATATACTTATTATTTAATTGTTTTCATATGCTTTCAGCACTTTCAGAATATTGTACACTTTCAGCTATGTCTGGAGAAGGGGATTTGATTAATCGGGATATGACCACATTATTACACCTGTCCCACTGCCTGTATTGAGGAGAATCGACAACACGCTTGATATAAGACCTATCGATAAAACCTATTTTGTTTCTAGCGGACAAGGACACGCCAAGCTCCTCCTCCAACCACCAAAAATGGACCCAGAAAAAGGCACAACAACTAAGGTCACACCCGGTACATCGGAAGGAAGTTGAAATAGTGAACTTGAAGGTTTAGGAGTATAAGCAGGAGAGGAAGAACTTGAGTCTATAGTAGAACTAACCATGATAACAAAATACAATAACAAAATTACACAAACAATCAATTCATGCAAGAGATCAAATAGAAACGAGTGTACCACACTTCTTCGCAACCTGAAAAAGAAAGGCCTTGAGAAACTTCAGCCTTAGCAAAAAAACCAACAGAACTCCGTTAATCAGCGGAATCCTAGTTTTTGACGAAGAACACAAAACTCTGATAATCAGCAACAAATTATCACCAAAAATAGAATCAAACAGTTGAAGATGACTTCCTTAGCTCGAAATTGAACAACAAGCAACAAAAAATTGACGAACAACATTAGATTCTGAATCTCATCGAAAATTGAAAGAGTGAAGATAGACCCAACGAAATTTGAAAAGGGTAACATCGGTCGATGCAGATTACCAGGGACTACCAGATTACTCGCTCTGATACCATGTTAAGCTAAAAAGTCAACATAAGAGATTTGATTTTCAATTAGGATTCATGATGAAGAAGAAAACAGAAAAATCATCTCAGAAGAAAATGTTCTAATATTTACACCAATGAAAATATGAAAAGAAGCCCCTAGAATATTAACTATCCCCATATTTATATTTTGGGCCTTTTGTAAGAAAAGAAAGAAAGAAAATGTTGTTACAAAATAAATAATGGGCTAGGCCCAAACAGTCCAGCTTCAGCTTTGTAAACGGTCGAGCTTCAACTTTGTGTAGACTCAATCTTCGTGGCCCAATCATGAAGTGACTCCAACATTGGTAGTATAAGTGCTCAATAGGAACACCCTTGAGTTTATGTGTCTAAATAAAAAATTGTGCCAACTTTAAGCATCTCCGCATGTATTCAGCCTATTAATAATGATGAAATTAGTTATGGGGAGATTATTTCTTATAGGCTGTTTGGTTTGATATATAAAGGTGTATAAAAATAATACTGCATAATTAATACTTATATTAGTTATACATCTGTTAAAAAATACTACCAAATTATGCATTAATAATAATACCAAAACTAATACATATCTTATTTTTCCTAATTACATCCTACCAAACGACCCCTAGGAGTTCTGATTGGTGCCGTAATAAATGGACCGAAAGTGCTTGATTTTAGTAAACTTAATGCCAGTCTTTTTCCAGTGTAATAGAAAAAGGACAAAGATAGAGTAACCCTCAAACTTAGGGACTATTAAGTTCCATTTCTTAGCACCTGCATCGCTATCTCCGCCATCGTCCTCTTCAAATTATTCGTACACTCTGTTTCTCTCATTTTCGCTCTTTCCCTTTGGCGCGAATTCTATCAAATACACCGCCGTTAACAACCGCCGGCCGCCGGCGAATCAAAGCTATTGCTAATAGCTATAATTTTCTGAAAATTTTCCGGTAGTAAAATGTCGCACATTTTGAACTTTTTGGTTTCTTCCTCTTCCTGCTCGCCTACGACCTTCGCAACCTCAAAACGACCTTCATTTCCTCTCTCCACCATCCGTTCACGGTTACCGGTTAAAACATTTCTACGTACAAAAATCATAGCAGCTTCAGCTTCAGAGAACGGTTCGGGAGTGGTACAGTCGAGTGCGACGCAAGTGCATGATACTTACAATGCGGTCGCGGATTTTGAGGTGGACGCGGTGACAGAGGCTGAGTTGAAGGAGAACGGTTTCAGGAGTACGCGAAGGACGAAGCTGATATGTACGATCGGTCCAGCGACGTGCGGGATTGAGCAGTTGGAGGCGTTGGCTGTGGGAGGAATGAACGTTGCGCGGATCAATATGTGTCATGGAACTCGGGAGTGGCATCGTATGGTGATCGAGAGAGTTAGGAGGTTGAATGAAGAGAAAGGCTTCGCGGTCGCCATCATGATGGATACTGAAGGCAGTGAGATTCATATGGGAGATCTCGGTGGCGCTTCATCGGCTAAAGCTGAGGTAATGTTCACTTTGAATTAACACTGTTAGATGTATACATCTGCTGCTGCTTCATTAATAGCGTTAAGTGTTTATGGGTTAAATGTTTAAATACTCTTACCTCTATCATTGGTTACAAGTTAAGGTGCCTGAATGTAAAATTAATATATAATTATTTTCTTAGAGCCCATTTGGCTTAGCTAAGTAAAAAAAACTGAAGAACCATGCTCCGCATTGCTCTTTGTCACCCTACTTTTGCTAGCAACCGGCTTCGGATTCTCCTGAAGGCACCGCGTTGAATAGGGATTTTAATAGTAACTCTATTTTGGGGCTGATGTTGCTGGATCTACTCCTCTCCCCGGGCTCGCCCGCACAATACCCAATGCTTTAACTCAATCACATGAGGTCTCATGTCAAATCCTAGCGGAGACAAAAAATGGTGATGTCATTCCATCGGCCTAAGCCTTGGTGACGAGAGGTACTCGGTACCACCTCTCGGTACCTGTGCTGGTGGAAGGTAGCATACTTGGTAGAATAGTCGACGGTCTCCGCAAGCTGGCATGCCATCATAAAAAAATAGTTATGAAATAACTAATGCCCTTAAACAAATTTACAAAAAATACAAATTGAAAATTATATTTACAAGGAGAAGGAAGAACAACTGAAATAGAAAGGAGAGAAAGTTCAGAATTTTGTTTTGGGAAGGGTATTTCATTTGTTTTGGGAAGGATATTTCAAAAATTACAAAAGTTATTAAGAATAAAATAGTAAACACTTTGGCTTATAAGACTCGGTTACAATCAGTTTTAGTGTTTACCAAATGTTTAGATAAGTCAAAAACTGCTTAGAAGCTTACCCAAACACACTCTTAGTCAGTAAAGTTAGAGCTAGATTCTGGTTTATCACATTATATTCAGGTACATCATAATGGGTGTTGGTTCTATTATGGTATAGTGGGATTTCGAGATCGTTTCTTTGATTTCCTTTTTTCTCCCAAATTGTAGCACAAGAATGACTGGAATTGTTCTTGGGAAGTGCAAGCTTTCCAATTGTATTAGTAGCTAGGCGTTCCTCTTTATGTAGTATCAGCAAAAATGAGTTGAGATTTTCCCTTATTGTTACGGCGTGGACAAATTCTGGTGGATTAGGAAGCAAGAATTAGGGGGATGAACAAATGTCAGAAGTGGATGGCATAGCCTGTTGGTCTTTGCTGCAGTTTTGGACAACCAAACCCTTTAGTATGTTGTTTTCCCAAGTTGGGAGGTAGAATCTCAGAGTCTTCTGGTTGCAGTTCTTTTTAGTTTTATTGTTTCAGTGGTAATGGCAGTCATATTTTCATGAACTTTTCATCTTAGGGGAAAAAAAAGAAACTATGTTGATACCAAGTTTAATTTGTGAAAACTGTTTGAAGCTATTGAGAATAATGGATTACTATCTTTATGCTTTTGAGCTGTCTTCATGTGCAACAGGCAGTAGATAATGACTCTACCTGTGCAGGATGGGGAAATTTGGACTTTCACTGTTCGAGCATTTGATACACCAATCCCGGGACACACCATTAATGTTAACTATGATGGATTTGCTGAAGGTTTGCTGTATAAACTGAAAGAGAAAGTAAAACTATATTTTCCCGAAGAACTGTAGTCTGTTTGGTATAATACAATATGTCCAATTTTCCATAAGGGAAACTACTTTTCAAATTATCTTTGGTGTTTTGTTTAGACGCAGTGGCATGTGATAATTGTAGAAAGTGGTAGGTTGGAACATGAGGGTGATGCTTTAATTGCTGCGATTAGTATAATTAATAAGAAATATATACATGATGTTAAGCACAAGTGGTATGAAGTAAGAATTGACATAATTATTACTCAAACTGTTCTATATGTGGTATGACACAAAATGTTTTTACAAAAAATATTTTGCTTCATAAAATCATTTTCTGGAGGTTTCTTGTCTCCAATTGTTAAAGTTTTTTACACAAGAAACTTTTTTTACACCAAATGGGGAAAACAATTTACATTTTTTAAAGGCAGAACTTATGTTTTCATTTCCAGTGCTTATTGGTAGATCAATCTTTTGAAGTTTCACTTTTTTGTTTTTGGCTTAATTCCATTGCTACAGATGTGAATGTGGGTGATGAGCTACTAATAGATGGTGGAATGGTGAGGTTTGAAGTGATTCAGAAAATTGGTCCAGATGTTAAGTGTCTATGTACAGATCCTGGACTTTTATTGCCTCGGGCCAATTTGACATTTTGGCGGGATGGTAAATTAGTAAGCGAACGGAATGCAATGCGTCCAACTATTTCTTCAAAGGTTTGCGTCTATGTTCCTTGTGCAGATCCTTTTTTATATGCTCAGCCTACTTAACTGCAATTGAGACATACATCTTTGGCTTAAGTATGAATTCTTGTAGTATGTATGTTTTCCTATAATTGCAATCTGCAGCTTTCTATCTCCACAAATTTTGTTGGCCTCATGATAAATTTTGTTGGCCTCTCAATAACAGATAAAGTTTATGGAATCTAATTCCTTCATGTCTCATAGTTAATGCTTCAGATTTCTGATATAGACTTGTAATACTCTCTACTCTCTTAAAACAACAACAATAACAACACACCCAGTAGTTTCTCACAAGTGGGGTCTGGGGAGGGCAAGATGTATGCAGCCTTACCCCTATCCCCGGAAGGGCAGAGGAGGTTATTTCCGGTAGACCCTCGCTCTCTACTCTCTTAAAAGCTGGTTTATTTTCCCTTTTTGGTATTCGAAAAATGTAAAAAAATCCCAATGGAGAAACCCTTTTCTATATTACACTTTAATACTATTTCTGTCTCCTTGTGTACTTCACTATCATTATTTTGGGACTCAAACATTCTTTAACTACGATTTTTAAACATTTGGTAAAATATTTAGAATTTGGAATTCTACCACAACTCATTTGATATATTGGGTTCGAAATCAATTATTTGTATTTATTTAGTGAAATTTTAACACACATACAGAGTGAACTAACACTCTGTATCTACCCCTGTCTCTCACCCCTCGCAATCCTATTATAGATATACAGTCATATTCTTGATGATTTCTTATCTTAGTGATTATTGAATGAAATGTCTAATCAAATAGCTGCTAAACCTAAGTTACACTATTTTACATTGGTCCTTCACTAACTAAGCAGTTGCACTTTCAAATCTTATCATACAGATTTCATTTTCCAATTATATACATATGAACTTCCTTTTACACTAAAAGATGTGTGTTAATATTCCAACAATTAACGGCTCATTTATGCACTCATTTGTATTCTGTTGCATAAAGAGTAAAATGAGGTTTTGATTTTGCTTGAAGTAGAACGACCTTGAACTCTTACCTGGAGGTTAAATATGATGTTGATGTACTTCTTAGCTCATCTTCATTGACTTTATTTGGTACTTTCTCCTCTACTCAAATTTATGCAGGTCCTGTGCATAAAGGATCTCTGGCACTTCTCTTTATGCTTGACTTTAAAAAATTGGAATTTTAGTCTATCTCAATTATTTTATTGCTACAGGATTGGTTAGACATCGACTTTGGGATTGCTGAGGGCGTTGATTTCATTGCTGTATCATTTGTCAAATCTGCTGAAGTCATTAAGCATCTTAAGAGTTACATTAAAGCCCACTCTCCTAATTCGTAAGAATACTGTCGCTTCCAAGCATCAAAAGCTGCTTCTGCCATGATGCCTCTTTCCTTCCAAATGAAGTATCTTTGTAGGGGTGGGATGAATCATTAATATGATCTAATGTACTGTGCAGTGATATTGCCGTAATTGCAAAGATAGAGAGCATTGACTCATTGAAGAACTTGGAAGAGATAATTCAGGCATCGGATGGAGCTATGGTGGCAAGAGGAGATCTTGGTGCTCAAATTCCGCTTGAACAGGTCCCTTCAGAACAGCAAAGGATTGTTCAGCTATGCAGGCAGCTTAATACGCCTGTTATAGTAGCCTCCCAGCTGCTTGAATCTATGATTGAATACCCTATTCCAACTAGAGCTGAAGTGGCTGATATTTCTGAAGCAGTTAGGCAAAGGGGGGATGCTTTGATGCTCTCTGGTGAGTCAGCGATGGGCCAGTATCCTGAGAAGGCATTGAGTGTTCTAAAAAGTGCTAGTTTGAGAATTGAAAGAAGCTGGAGAGAACAAAAACACCATGAAGTTATTGAACTACCATCCATAGCGTCTTCTTTTACTGGCAGTATCTCAGAGGAGATTTGCAACTCTGCCGCCCAGATGGGTAAGATTCTTTTCTATTGGATAAATTTATTTTTGAATAGATTTTTTTTACAAAACATTGATTTTGACTTTGTATTGCAATAATGAAAGAATGACGAAGACAAAATAAATAATGAGCAGACCAGCCCTCTTTGAAAGGTCTTTTTTTTTATATATAGAGATAGAGGGGGGGGGGGGGGGGTGTTCTGGGGCTTTGAAGCAGGGCCACTTTATATGGAATTTTATTTCCTTATTATTTTTCTAGCTTGAAGATGCAATGGTGGTTTGTTGCTATTGTTGCCGTAAAGACTATACTTTGATTCATGAAATTTGAAATAATACTCTAGAGAGAACAGGCCTAAACCCAATTAGTAGCATTTTTTCAGTGTCCGTTAAATTTAACAAAGTCCAAAAGTTTGCCTTTAATGGATGCATATGTTTATTGGACGGGCGCTTTAATTTTATAACACCCTCACAGCAGAAAGAAGCAGTTATCATTTTAGAATGTAGGTTCTTCTCTGAAGACACATTGGTCTGGGTCTGGGGTTTGGGAGCAAAATTAGTTTCATCAGGAATTAATTTACGTACGACTGTCGCATTTGTTACTGTAGAAGGGCCGGCTTGGCTCAGCGGTAAGCTTGCTTGCCGTGGTGTGTCAGGTCGCGGGTTCGAATCAGCCTCTCTGCAAAGCAGGGAGAAGGCTGCCTAGAGTATTCCCTTCCCCAGACACCCACGAAGTGGGTATTGAACTGGGTCGGCCCTTTTTTCTTGTCACATTTGTTAATGTCATGTTGTGGATATGGATGTTTAAATACAGGTATGTGTTCAACGAGCCATTCATTGAAGAAAGCATACCCTAATGTTACCTGTTAATACACTTTCTAATCTTTTTCCGATTGGTTGAGTGCAAATCTCTGTTGTGGTTCTGCAGCTAACAATTTGGAAGTTGACGCTCTTTTTGTTTACACCAAGAATGGACACATGGCTTCTCTCTTGTCACGCTGTCGTCCTGACTGCCCAATTTTTGCATTTACAACCACAACATCTGTACGTAGACGCCTGAACCTGCAATGGGGTCTGACACCTTTCCGCTTGAGTTTCTCCAATGATATGGAAAACAACCTCAACAAAACATTCTCCTTGTTAAAAGCTCGGGGCATGGTCAGATCAGGTGACCTTATCATTGCTGTTTCTGATATGCTGCAGTCCATTCAAGTTATGAATGTTCCATGACCACCTGATTAAGTTTGTTTCACAAGTTCTTAGCTGGGAAACCTTAAAAATCTATTTGCCTATCATATTAATATATGTTCATCAGATTTTTTTTCTTTGCTAGAGAGTTAACCACCACATCTTTATTGATTATATCCAATTCTTGGGAGCTGGATCACTGACATTTGGTGGAACTTAAACTGTGTTAGTAAAGATATATATGTTGCAAAATGTACCCAAGTCACAGTTATTATTTCCTGTTTCGCATTATTTGGAAAATGTAGCCTCTTCTTGATTTATTAATTGGTACATTAGGAAAATGTTCAAAGTTGTCCATTTCTCCCTACACTATCGACTTTTACTAAACTTTGCCTTCCATTAGAAGTCGGCAACAAGAATGTTCGCGCTATTACTCTTTTGTCTCATATTTGCCTTTTAACTATTTACCTGGGCTATTTACTACATGTTGGTGTCATCCTTAAATCATTTTGAATTTTTTATATTATATAAAAATATTGAAACAAACATGAAAATATGGTTAACATAAGTGGAATGTAGTCCTAGGATACCGTATTGACGCTTGACAAGACATGACCAACGATTTAAGAAGGCAAAAAGAAGCACACAAAAGAAGAGATTGTTAACAGTTTTTAGAAGACATTCATGAGATTTAAGATATTTACGCGATGACTGGTTTTGTGGTATTAAACTTTGTGCTAAAACCTTCACGTGGAACCTGCCCTAAGAGCGGTTTTCGAGAAGAAAAAAAAAGGTCATTCTGTGGATCCAAGATAGAAATCCGGTTCTGCAACTCATAAGTTATGGAAATACATATATTATTTAGAGATTAAATGTGGAATAAGAATACATACACTTAAACTT
Source organism: Nicotiana noctiflora (assembly GCA_032618575.1). Taxonomy (NCBI): domain Eukaryota; kingdom Viridiplantae; phylum Streptophyta; class Magnoliopsida; order Solanales; family Solanaceae; genus Nicotiana; species Nicotiana noctiflora. The sequence goes on from JASVEL010001182.1 coordinate 259,035, forward strand.
GCCGTGCAAGTAGGCAATCTTTGTACAATAATACTTGTATTATTCCTCATCATATAAAAATATTCATATTATTATTCATTGTATAACAATTCTTATATTATCATCACCACGTAATTAATCGTGAACCAAATGACCCCTAAGTACTAATGTAGTCCCAATTTATTTCACATTATTTGTTAGTTTCGATAATATTGGTACATTTCTATATTTTAAAAATATAATTAGGAATAATTTTTACTTTCATACTTTACAACTGCATGACTTGTTATAGGCGCACTACCAAATAAATTGCTTGTCACAATAGGACGTCTCTTAAAAATATTACGGTAGTATATTTCAATTAACTAGTCTTAGGGTACGCGCTTTGCGCGTGTACCTATATCAATAAATATATAATTTTAAAAATTACGTAAATATTATTATGTAATGTGCGAGTTATTAAATATAAAAAACGTAAGTTCCTAAAAATAATGAATGTTAATCTCAATAAGCTAGCTCAATAAAACAAAGAAATCCTACTCCACATAAGTTTTTATATGCCTACCTATGATTTATGATGAGTGAAATATTTTTTAAAAATTATTGTTATTTTTTTTACCCAATACTATAGAAAAATAACACAAACAAATACTTTTATTATAATTATTCAAAGATAATAAAATAAATTTAATTTTGAATTTTTTGGCCTTTCAGAAATTTTGAGAGTGCTGAGGTAGAATTATAGCTCCTAGAAAATATTGATAAATAAAAAATAAAGTCCTAAATAACTAATATTGAATTATAAAAAATAATTTAATACTATACTAAAAATATAGAAATCTTTCATTTATTAGAATGAATATAAAAAAAACGAAAAATAATAGTGACAACCCTTTTGAATACCTTTTGTCTTGTGTTACATCCTTAATTCTTCAACTTAGCATATTTAGCAATTTTTATTTTTAATCTTATATTACAATAAATTTTCTCTATTTTTTATTTCTTTCATGGACGATGCTCTTTTTGTAACTTAAGAATTTTATGAACTTGATAAATAATTTTGAAAAAAAAAACTGATATTAATTTTTTTGCTAATTTATTAATTCAAAGACTTAATTATTTGTTGCGATTTCATGCTTTTATGATAGTATAGAAGATAAAAATTATTTTTAAACTTTGTTTTCCTACCCGAACAATATATTATTCTTTATCAAGTTGTGCAATATTTAAAAAATATATTTAATAATTAAAATAAATATTTAGTTAGATACAAACTCTGTTACTTTTAATGGTACATCTTAGAATTGTAAGTTCCCCAACAACAAGCATGAACGACAATATTTTCATTGAAATTACCGTAGGATATACAAGGAAAAGAAAACATATTATTACTCATGTTTTCCCAAATAATTACATGAAAATTATACAATATTTTGTTTTCCTTGGTTGAAAAGAAACTTACCTTTTACTTTTTATATTCTATTCCTTTTTCGCAATATATTTTATCCTTATTTACTACATATTAGGTAATAATTTAAATTTAAATTTTACTCGATTTTAAATTTTTATATATTGGAAAAGTAACTCAAATTACATGTTTGTCCAATGTGAAACTTATTTTAAAAGGGTAAAAAAGTCGAACGACATTTCGCTAAGGGCCTTCGTGCTTTTAATATAATATAGATAAGAATTTTATGAACTTGATAAATAATTTTGAAAAAAAAAAAACTGATACTAATTTTTTTGCTAATTAATTAATTCAAAGACTTAATTATTTGTTACGATTTCATGCTTTTATGATAGTATAGAAGATAAAAATTATTTTTAAACTTTGTTTTCCTACCCGAACAATATATTATTCTTTATCAAGTTGTGCAAGCCTTATCTCTTTAATTCAAGAGTTGACTTGGTTCAAAGGTGGTGGAACAGTCGATTCCGGCACTATTTACAGTATAACGAGCAGTGGTGTATTGTAAGTCCCCGCTTAGCTATGGTGTGTGTTTAGGGGCAATAATTGATACCACAGTTAGAACTGTTATTACTGTTGATAGTATCGGAAAACGGACAAGCCCCATGCTTTGGTAATGGCTTCTAGCCTTCCATACAGTCGACCTAAATTAAGGAATAAAGCTAGATTTAAATAACCAACTTGAGTATTTTGATGAAATCCTTGCTTTATATATCCCAGTCTAGATGGCAGTGCGCACTACCGCCAGCCTTGTAGTAAAAAATATATTTAATAATTAAAATAAATATTTAGTTAGATACAAACTCTGTTACTTTTAATGGTACATCTTAGAATTGTAAGTTCCCCAACAACAAGCATGAACGACAATATTTTCATTGAAATTACCGTAGGATATACAAGGAAAAGAAAACATATTATTACTCATGTTTTCCCAAATAATTACATGAAAATTATACAATATTTTGTTTTCCTTGGTTGAAAAGAAACTTACCTTTTACTTTTTATATTCTATTCCTTTTTCGCAATATATTTTATCCTTATTTACTACATATTAGGTAATAATTTAAATTTAAATTTTACTCGATTTTAAATTTTTATATATTGGAAAATTAACTCAAATTACATGTTTGTCCAATGTGAAACTTATTTTAAAAGGGTAAAAAAGTCGAACGACATTTCGCTAAGGGCCTTCGTGCTTTTAATATAATATAGATAGATAAGAATTTTATGAACTTGATAAATAATTTTGAAAAAAAAAACCTGATATTAATTTTTTTGCTAATTTATTAATTCAAAGGCTTAATTATTTGTTGCGATTTCATGCTTTTATGATAGTATAGAAGATAAAAATTATTTTTAAACTTTGTTTTCCTACCCGAACAATATATTTTTCTTTATCAAGTTGTGCAATATTTAAAAAATATATTTAATAATTGAAATAAATATTTAGTTAGATACAAACTCTGTACTTTTAATGGTACATCTTAGAATTGTATGTTCCCCAACAACAAGCATGAACGACAATATTTTCATTGAAATTACCGTAGGATATACAAGGAAAAGAAAACATATTATTACTCATGTTTTCCCAAATAATTACACGAAAATTATACAATATTTTGTTTTCCTTGGTTGAAAAGAAACTTAGCTTTTACTTTTTATATCTATTCCTTTTTCGCAATATATTTTATCCTTATTTACTATATATTAGGTAATAATTTAAATTTAAATTTTACTCGATTTTAAATTTTTATATATTGGAAAAGTAACTCAAATTACATGCTTGTCTAATGTGAAACTTATTTTAAAAGGGTAAAAAAGTCGAACGACATTTTGCTAAGGGCCTTCGTGCTTTTAATATAATAATATAATATAGATATAGATATGGCATAGATTCTTATGAATTGAAATAGGAGTGCAGTCCTTTTATATCCTCGTTTTACATCCACGTAGGAATGACACTAGCCAGCTTCTTTGAGCACTCTTATTTAAACACATCCAGTTTTTAAAAACTATTTAAAATTTAGCCAGTTTTGATAAATTTCAGAAGGAAATTTTACCACCTATAGAATAGGTTAAGACCTAATTATAACATATAAATACCTTTTCAAAATTTTACATAATATAATAACCTTTTCTATTTTTGTAGCAAAAAATCAAAATTTAATGATTTCCTATATTTAAGCCTTATTTTTCTCAATCCAGTCTAACTCCCGTAATATTTTATTTTCTCTTTCATCTTAATACATCTTTTCATAGAACTGCCCAAACACACTTATTCTGTATCTCTCAAATCACTCTCCTCCCCTAATACTCTTCTTCTCGTCTCCACACTTCATCCGAGAATCCAATTTCTGCCATTGTCGAGGGTTTAACTTTAGTTTCTTCATCAAATTTCTACGAAATATCAGTATTAACAGGTATATTTGTCTTATTGTTCCCTTCCGCCATTGTTGCATTCCGCCATTGTTGACATCCTCCATTGTCCTTGTTTTTTCTTTTTTTTTTCGTTAATTTTTTTTCTTTATATTTTCATAATTTCGTTTTCAATCAACAGGATTCTTCTATAATGACACATGCAACGCCATCTAAGAGATTACCAAGAGGTGTACCCACCAAAATTCTCAATTTTGATGGGCCATCTTTCTCATTGCAATTGACTCAATCCGAGTCTGATTTTGAGGATGTTTCGGCTTCAAAATTTGTTGAAAAGAGGAGTAAATCACAACATGACAAGTCTAAAGAAGTTCAAGTTGATAAATCTCCAAAAGAAACCAAAAATCAAGTTGGGTCAAAAAGGAAAACCCCTATAAAAGCTTCAAGAAACGAAAAGGTAATACTTATGTTGAATTTGCAGTTATCGATTTCGGCTATTTTATTCTAAATTTTTATATTTGAAGTTTCAAGTGTTTGATTGTATTCATATGTATATTTGGGTATTTTTTATTCATACATGGTGTCTTAGTTATGTTTAGTTCCAGTATGCATAGTTATTGATCGATTTAATTAGGTTTTTTCACAATTATTCATTTTGATGTTCTGTTTATGGAATTGTATTCATATGTATTTGTCTGTAGTTGTACTAATTTATGTTTCCTGTAATCTCTTTATTCCCAGTATGCATAGCCAAGTTTTTTTCAATTAGAAGCGTTATTCCAGTAGTACTAATAATTGTATGCATATGTATTTAACTGTATTTATCTTACATAAATGAACTTATGAGAAGTTTTATGCAACATATATTAGTTGTGTATTTATAGGTATTAAAATATACTCTATCTTTTTATTGTTAACTTGTCATGACCCCAAATCCGGTCGTGATGGCGCCCAGCACATTGCTAGGCCAGCCTGACCAATCAATAACAACGACGGAGCTGGAAGCTCGCTTTATCCAAATTTAAGCATAACGGAATAATTCAACAGCGATAGATATATCGAAAACGGGGAACCAAGTCCCAAAATATACCAACTCCCGTAGACCAAAGGGTCAAGAGTCATGAGCCTCTAATGATCATAGTGTAATAATGGTTTACAAGATACCAAGTGCGGAAAGAGATATCAATACAGAATCAAAAGACAGTAAGAAGGAATATCGGGTCCTGCGGACTCTGCAGCTACCTCGAATATCCTACGGATGTCGCCTCGAACAACTACCGGATCACTGCTGAGAGGTACCTGGATCTGCACACAAGGTGCAGGGAGTAAAATGAGTACTGCCAGACTCAGTGGTAATAAACAGGGGTAAGACAGCGCAGATAAGAAATCCGCAATAAAGTACTATGTAAAGCTGTAATCAATACCCTGTCACAGAATCAATATCAACCGTACATATACCAACAAGTACCAGCAAATAGTATAACAGCTATCAGATGTAGCTAAATGCAATGCAATGCATGATATGACCGCTACGGCGCGTTCAAAATCAATTTGGAAAATATGTTTTTAAAACTGACGTCCAAACATATTTTCATTTTCAAACCAAACTTAAACCAAATTAAATTTTCAAAACAAATTTGGGAATGTGTGATAAAGGCTAGCTTAAAGAAGGATAAAGGATTGGATATATTATCTGTGCCAGCTGGCCCTCGGGAATTTTTCGATTGAAAACGATAAATTGAACAAGGGGACAAAATGGTTCCCGGATCAAAGGCAGAAAGCTTTTACTAGCACAAAAAAGGAAATTTGGAACGGAAAAGGGTAACGATCCTCGCAGGATCCAATAACTGGCTCACAGCCCACAAGTATACTCAACCGTCCAAGAAGGAGGTTCAACGGCTCAAGAGTAGCCAATATCACGATATAGTATGCAACCATCCGAGAAGGAGGTTTGACGGCTCAAGAATAGCCTAATATCATAACACAATATCAACAGGTCGGACTAAGCCATAGTCCCCAAATCACAATCGACCCCGCACTCACAAGAGAGTACGTGTCTCGCCGCTATACAGCATCACAACGTGGTGTACCGGGGTTTCAAACCCACTGGTCATCACCCATATCTATTACTCACCTCAATACAGCGCGACGAATACTTCGCGATGCCCTTGCCAAGAGAATCAAGCTCCGCAAGCGTAGAATCTGATCAAATACGGTAAATACACATCAAATTAGACCAATGGAACGATACCCAGTCAAAACAACTCAATTTACACCGAAATTCACAAAGTTGCCAAAACCCGAGCCCCGGGCCCACATTCCGAAAATTTACAAAATTCACATTTCTGGAACCCTCGTCTCGCCACGAGTCCATACATATAAAATTTACCAAAATCGGACTCCGTTTGCCCACTCGAATCGGTGTTTTTCTTCAATTTAGGCTTAGGGCTCAAACCCACAATTAATCTTCCATTTACAGGGAATTAACCAAGGATTTCATGTAAAAATGATGTAATTAAGCCATAAACTTACCTCCGACGAAACCCCGATGATTTCTCAGCAATCTCCCGTCAATAACTTCTCTTGGAACTCAAAAATGGAGGTTTTGGGTATGGGGTTCGCGAATACACTGTTCTGTTATATTAATTCACTGACTACCAGGCGACCCTCTGCGATCGCAGCCACGGGCTCGCGATCGCGATGAACAACTTTACCAGGCTCCAAATTTACTCTACGCGATCGCGACAAAACCCACGCGATCGCATTGCTTCGGATAAATAACCCTACGCGATCGCAGGCATCCTCACGCGATCGCACTGCTTCCAATTCCTGACTTACGCGATCGCAGACTTCACTTCGCGATCGCAGAGCTCAAGGTTTTCCTCCTACGCGATCGCACACTTGGCATCGCGATCGCGATGCATTACAACAACACCTTACGCGATCGCATGGCTATCTCCGCGATCGCGGAGAGCAAAATAGTTCTGCAATTATTGCAGCAGAAACAGCAGTGCCTTTGGCACAAATTGGTCCGTTTGGACCCCCGAATTCACCCCGAGGCCCCCGGGACCCCAACAAAAACTACCAACATACTCCAAAACACGATACGAACTTGTTCCAATCATAAAAACACCATCCTAAACATCAAAATCACCAATTACACACGGATTCAAGCCTAAGTTTCTTCGAAACTTCCGAAACTAACATTCAATCAAAACCCGACCAAACGATGTCCGAATGACCTGAATATTTGCGGACATATCCAAAATCATATAACGAAACTACAAAAATTGTCGGAATCCCATTCTGACCCCCGGATCAAAATCTCACCTACCATTCGGATTTCGCCAAAATTCAACCTTAGCCAATTCAAGCCTATTTCTACACCGGACCTCCAAATTCAATTCCGATCGCTCCTCTAAGTCACAAATCACCTCCCGGAACTAACCAAATCATCAGAATCCGATTCCGAGCCCTCTAACCAAATAGTCAACTCCAGGTTGACTTTCCATGTTCAAGTTTCCTTCAGAAAGGCTATATGCCTCATTTTCAATCCAATTCACTCCTAACTCACCCGATAGAATCTAACACTGATATAAAAACATAAAACATTTAATTAGAACATAATGGGGTGGTAATTCCCATGACAACGAGCCGGGTCGTCACAATA